>CACKRE030003793.1:11758-36332 GCA_902602495.3 Ectocarpus sp. CCAP 1310/34
CCCCCCCCCCCGCCACCGTTGTTCAGGCAAGCTGGCGGACAACGAGGTGGTGATGGCACACCCTTCCGTGAGCCGATCCCACGCCCTCCTCGTGGTGGACAGGTCTTTGGGAGCGTTTCTCGTCGACCTGGGCGCATCCAACGGATCCTTCGTTGATGGACGGGTGAGCGAAGGCGAGCCCTCTCCGTGTATTGTCTTGTAGTCGTTGTCGGTTGGCCAATGAGCCTGGCTGCTGTATGTACTCGTGGTACATGTATATGCAGTTTTGCGTTTCTGAGGCGTGCTGCTGGCCGTGCGAGTAGCATTGGTCATGGTGTTCGTAATGTGGCGTTGGTACGTGGTGGTGACGGTGTTGGTTTTTCTTTGCTCCACACATATGTTTGCTACGCGCATCAGCCTTGCACACAAATACCGGTCACAGGTACGGTGAAGGTCGCAGCACGACCGAGCCCAAACCGGCAATCGTAGCTTCAGTACAGCACAACAACGAATGTGCACCTCCCACCACCGACAAGGACAGCTTTTTCCAAGCGTCTCTCTATTCCTCACGGCATTAACTCTCTGTACCTCACGGCTAGACAACGACGATCGTGATTGCTGGATACGTTGCCCATCTACCTCAAGTGGCCTGTTATTTCCTTTCCTGGTTCATGTCTTTGGTGGGGTAATAATGCTCGGCAGTTGTGCCCCCACCCCACCCCTGATTGCTGTGCGTGTGTTTGTTCTTTCGTCTCATGTCGACTTTTTGGCGGAACGGTTTGCTCGCCCATACCCCAGCGGATATCACCGTATGTTCCGGAGCCCATCAAGGCCGGCGGTGCTGGCCTTACCTTCGCCAAGTCAAAGCGCACGTACACCCTCACGCAAGTCGAGACGAACCTTAGGGAAGCCAAGAAAGGACGGCTGTATGCCAGCATGTCTGATCCCATGGCGTCCGCCGCGCAGCCCGATCCAGACTCGACGGTGAGTGAGCGTCAATATTAAATGTTTCGATTTGCCGGCACCGCAACACGTTAGCTCTTCTTGAGGACAGGAGAGCAGAAGGCAGGAAGGCATGTGGGATAGATGGAAGCTGCAAGCAGCAGTG
The DNA here is from genome assembly GCA_902602495.3 of Ectocarpus sp. CCAP 1310/34. Classification (NCBI taxonomy): domain Eukaryota; class Phaeophyceae; order Ectocarpales; family Ectocarpaceae; genus Ectocarpus; species Ectocarpus sp. CCAP 1310/34. The sequence goes on from CACKRE030003793.1 coordinate 12,846, forward strand.
GAAAACGGGAGGATCCAGGAAACAACGCAGCCGGTTCAGCTTAGCTTGCGAGTAGTACAGCTGTAGGAGACAGCGAGGGCAACAGGCAGGAGAGCAGCAGCCGACGCACACAGGACCGATATGATGTAGGCCCTGTTGAGTCAACATAAGTCCAACCCCCATGTTTTCTCGTTTCCGAAGAAGAGGTAAACCGGTAGGGTAGTCCCACGGTATGCGAAGCGAAGAGCCAGACCGGCCAAGGCGTCTTGTGTAAATAAAGCTTTGGGGGGCGAACCACACCGCCCGTTTCGACGACCTCGTTTTACCCCGCTCAAGTTACCAAAAGGTCAACCCACCAGTCCGTCACATCTGTCCGAGATAGCCGTGCGCACGTATGCATAGCCCTTGCTGTGACATCTCGGTGAGCTGAAATTGCTCGACGATCACAAGACACATGCTAAAGCAACAGCAGGTACGCCACAAAAGGCTTTCTGTGTTTTCGGACCCTCCTTCAACTCTGCAGTTGACATAAATTCCTCTACCGACTTCTGCTGCTGGCGTTGTCGTTGTCGTTTCGCTGGGGCACTCTGTTGTACGGCCAGGTTTACGTGGGCAACTTGGATCCCTCGGTGACAGAAGACGACATTCGCGAGTTCTTCGCGGAGTGTGGAGCGATCGCGTCGGTACGTGCTCTTGCCATCCTTTGAGTTGATATGCATAAATACACGTGTTTTCGTCCAGCACGTGTATACGTATTTTCTGTAGTCCCACGCGGACGCGCGACCGAGGTGTCGTTATGTGTGATCTGGCTCAAGCTGAACCTGTGGCGATTTTTGGCCCCGTTTCGCCTCCCTGGGGTTTCCGGCGGTGGAACCGAGATCTACGATGAACGGCTGGAAGTTTGCGGCTGTGAACGCGCCATGCTCCTTCCGGTCTCGCGTTGCGTCGCACGCGCGTTTTATCCTGGACGTATGCCGTGCCCCCGTGCCCCCAAGCATTGAGCGCCGTGCTCCGGATCGTTCTGCCTGGCAGACATGGGCGCTGAGCCTTCCCAACACGGGCCAGGATGCCACGCCATTTTTCCGTTGCGACCGGAGTAGCGGTCGATTGTTCCCCCACGTCTTACACGTTATGAATAGTTGATAGAGTTGCCTCCGAGAGTAGTTGCTCCGAACCAAATATTTGCGCAGCTTTTCAAGACAGCAATTGACAGGAACCAAATATTTGCGCAGCTTATCAAAACAGTAGTTGACTGGAACCAAATATTAAGTATCAATATGTAGTCGGGGCAAAACTCATTGTTTCTTTTGTCGCTTCGATTGCCTTCATCTTGTTGATTTACGTCTCGATGACGGTGGCTCAGATACATGCACGCACTGTTGATTCGAGGATGCACGTTTCCGGAACCAATCTCAATCTTCCTTCCAATGACATCAGGCTGGGCTCCCTCCGATCCCCCGCCCCCTCACTTTCAAGCACAAAATGTTCAAAATAGTTGTCAGGACAAATATGAATAGTTGACAGAGAGTTGCCTGCGGCAGTAGTTGCTCCGAACCAAATATGTCACACCCTGTACAAATACAGTATTTGGTAGTTGATTCCCAATCAACTACTTACCTGAAAAGCTGCGCAATTACTTGGTTCCAGTCAACTATTGTTTTGAAAAGCTGAGCAACTATTTGATAGCAATCAACTACTTTCCAGAAATGTTGAGCAAATATGATTGCAGTCAACTACTGTTTCGAAAAGCTGCGCAAATATTAGATGGCAGTCAACTACTGTTTTGAAAAGCTGCGCAAATATGTGGTTCCAGTCAACTACTGTTTTGAAAAGCTGCGCAAATATTTGGTTCCTGTCAATTGCTGTCTTGAAAAACTGCGCAAATATTTGGTTCGGAGCAACTACTCCCGGAGGCAACTCTCTGTNATATGATTGCAGTCAACTACTGTTTCGAAAAGCTGCGCAAATATTAGATGGCAGTCAACTACTGTTTTGAAAAGCTGCGCAAATATGTGGTTCCAGTCAACTACTGTTTTGAAAAGCTGCGCAAATATTTGGTTCCTGTCAATTGCTGTCTTGAAAAACTGCGCAAATATTTGGTTCGGAGCAACTACTCCCGGAGGCAACTCTCTGTCAACTATCATATTTGTCCTGACAACTATTTTGAACATCTTGTGCTTGAAAGTGAGGGGGCGGGGGATCGGAGGGAGCCCAGCTTGATGTCATTGGAAGGAAGATTGAGATTGGTTCCGGAAACGTGCATCCTCGAATCAATAGTGCGTGCATGTATCTGAGCCACCGTCATCGAGACGTAAATCAACAAGATGAAGTCAACCGAAGCGACAAACAAACCAATGAGTTTTGCCCCCGACTATATATTTATATTACATCACGTTCATCATCATTGTTTACGCGAGTTGAAGCCACCCAGAACGAAGAAGAATAAATTGCAATAGACCAACCGACCACCATCTCGGTAATCCTCTCGTGGCCAGAGACGACGGTCGTCTCGTGACCACCAAGTATCGGCAACTACTTTCCAGAAATGTTGAGCAAATATTTGATTGCAGTCAACTCCTGTTTCGAAAAGCTGAGCAAATATTTGGTTCCAGTCAACCACTGTTTTGAAAAGCTGCGCAAATATTTGGTTCCAGTCAACTACCGTTTTGAAAAGCTGCGCAAATATTTGGTTCCAGTCAACTGTTTTGAAAAGCTGCGCAAATATTTGGTTCCTGTCAACTGCTGCTGTCTTGAAAAGCTGCGCAACTATTTGGTTCCGAGCAACTGCTGTCTTGAAAAGCTGCGCAAATATTTGTTTACAGGCAAATACCCGTATTAGTTGAATACCCTCAAATAATAATTGCATTTACATTTGATATCTGTACAGGGCGTGCACTTTTTATCGCTGCCGCCATGGTACGCGTTTTTACGACTGACCAAACGCCGCTCTGTATGTATGTTTCCTGTTTCCTCTCCCCTCCCGGAGATCGTGTCTGAAAGTCAAGCATGCACCCACGTTTTTTTTTGTCTCTGCCTTGGGTCGCGAAACTCAATTTTCCGTTCATTCTCGCCCCGCCCCGCTTTCCTGCGTCTGGGGGGGTGTTGGGTGTCGTTCGTTTTCTGCCTGTTCTTCTTTATTGGGAGATCCGTATTCCTCAGGACAAGGCGACGGGCAAGATGCGAGGCATCGCTTTCGTCGCATTCGCCAAGCATTCGGGGGTGCTGCAGGCGCTCACGCTGCACATGGACGATCTCAAGGGCCAGAGCGTCAAGATCAGGCGTGCCGACACTGCCAAGCCCCGCGAAAACGGCGGTGCGCAGCACAAGAAGCCGGTGCCGAACGCTACCGCTTCCGCGCGACCTTCACCGCGCGCCGTGCAAGGCGCTGGAGGCATGGGCAGCGGCGGCGGCGGCGGCGGAGGTGCTTCCGACCCCGCTATGAAGAGCGCGATAGAGTTGGCGACGGCGGCGGTCATTAAGGCGGCGGAGGCATCGAAAGCCAATGCCGCGGCCGCCGCCGCCGCCGCCGCCGCTGCGGGTGGGGATGGCGGACAGGGCGCCCCGAAGCGGCAGAAAACACGCGATGGGTTTGGCGAGGAATCCGCAACGGCCAGGAACAAACGAGGCAACAGGTGGGGCGACACTCAGGAAGAGGGCGGCAGAGGGAACGGGCACAGCATGCCGGGAACGACGACAATATCGACCGCATCTGGAACGGCCGGTGCTGACGACGCAGGTGCAAGGAAAAGCCATGGTGAGGGAGAACGGCGGCGAGATCGGCGGGGTGGAGATGAATCCGTTCGGGATACAGGCGGCAGGTCCCGAGACGACGGCGGGGGCAGCCGGAGGGACGGTGATCGGTACGACGGTAGACACCGAGGAGACAGTCGAAGGCGCGATGACGGCCGCGGCGGCGGTAGAAACGCGACTGGTAGGGGCGAGGACAAGGGGAGGAGGGAGGTCAGCGACGACCGGTCTGGCGGCGGCGGGGGTGGTGGTGAGAGGAGGACCCACTCGGATCGCAGCCGGGGCGGCGGTCGTTCTGGTCGGGAAAGTCGACGCAGCGAGAGCTTCGACAGATACGGTGCCAGGGGCGAGCGAGGCAGACGAGACGATGAACACGTGCACCGCAGGGCGCCTCGCGAGAACGGAAATGGCAGCGGCGGCAGCGGCGGCGGTAGATCCGGCAGAGGCCGGCGGGACGACTGGGACCGGGCAGGGGACAGAAGGGGGGACAGCGAGCGTGGCGGCCGCGTAGAGGACGAAGGCAGACGCCATCGGGATGTCAGCATGGACGACGGCGGGAGGCACAGGGACAACGGAGGCGGGGGCAGCAGCAGCAGGAAGAAAGGCGAAGAGGGAAGCAGCAGAGACAGGAGGAAGGATAATTATCACGGAGATAACCGCGGTGCGGCGAGGCCGAGGTCCCGCTCTCGCTCGCGCGGTCGGCGATAATGGCGTATCCTGTCCGCCGGAGTTGAAACAGAGCACGACACGGCGGGAAGTATCCCCGCCTGCCATGGGTGCACCACCCTCTTTTGCGGAGCAAGTTTTCGTGTGGGTTTGCAATATGTCGGGGAGAAGTTGTTCGTTTCGTCCCCGGTGGAAAGGGGATGGGCACAGCCTCGACTCGCGAGTCCTTGAGCTTTGTCCAAACAGTTGGGTACAACAGCCTGGAAACTTGTGTATCGGTCCGACGTTCAGAAAGTTCTTGGCTGGCCTCCGGTTGATGTCACCATCTGCGCTCGGTATGAACGGTGGGCCTCATGGAGACTTCTTCGATAGCTGCCAATGGGCAACGAATCCATCAGTATTGCTTCTTCAGATGGCGACGGAGAATGCACCGCTTAGAGGATGTTTCGCGTGTGTGTGCTGTCTGGCATTCCGGTTTACAAGCGTAGACTACTCTCAATTCACTGCCCTGCTTGTGAGGGTCAGCGTTCCTTTCCCTTCCTCGGCAGATGACAGCGAGGTGAGGCAAGAGGGGTATGTCAAGCCCAACAGACGGAGAGCAGCTGATGGCTGCCACACTCGCAACGTTTGCGGGGGCATTAAGGAATCACCTCAGTTCAAGGCGGGCCAAGGAGAAAGGCTCACATGTACCAGATGCTCATGACGGACGGACGGCAAATAGATCCTTATGGTCCTTACGATCTCCGTTTGGTTGTTTACCGAGCGAGGCGGCCTGAGGTTGTGCATGACGGCACCGACCACAAGGAAATATACATATACACTGGTTGATGTATCCGCTGTCGAGACTGTAACAGCGGCAGAGCCACAACTCCCGGCTACCAAATTGGGTTGTATTTCCCGTGCGTTTATTCATCGAATCTCACTCGAACAAAAAGTGTATGTTGTGGGTGCTCAAAAAGCACAGAGGTGAGTGTGTCTACCTAATAAATAAAATGTGTGTCATCTCTTCTATCTCTCCGCCACCACCACATACCCACTTGCATGTCCATCCTGGAGATGAAAAATACCACCGCCGTCGCTGCTCTCCCGAAACCTTTACATGTATACAGGCGCTTGAAAACCAAAGCAAATCATACAGAAAAGGCCATCGCCGGAATCCTGGTACCCCCCCGCCCCCGCGCGCTGTTATGGGCCGCCCAATAGAGGTGGGGCACGTTAAATTTCAACTCCGTGTACACTCACTGGAGTGGGCACCCGAGACAGTGGCTGCACCTCAAGAGTACGCGAGTCTGACTACACACGACACGCCGGAGGGAACCGAATCCTGGCCAAGGTTAACGTTGGTCCCGACTAAAGTATCGACGCACAGAAAGGAAAAGCAAAAAATGAACTTTCGAATGTTGGGGAATATATTCCACCACTAACATGGAGCGAGGAGGCTACAAAATACATTTCCCTTCGTCAGCCAATTTGTGATCAAACACCAAGATACCTTTCCCAACCGCACCAAAACCTCCGTCACCTCCCAGTGGTCTTCGGGAAAAACTCCACGACGACAGCAACAGCGGTCGTCTAGATAGTCGCAAGACTCACTTGTACAAAGAGAACCCATCCACGCGCAACTTAGTTTACGTACATCAAAACATCCCTATTAATAGATAGATCAGGGCGAGACGCACTAGCGGGGCTCAAGTTTCCATCTGCGGGCCTCGAGTCCCCAAATACTGTGCTGGCACGCATTCTCCTGTCGAACGGAACCTAACCGGAAGGTGCGGGTAAACCCTCCACTGTGCATAGTCTACAAACCAAGGGTTGGCCTGGGGAGTGTTCTGGACACCACGCGGAACTGCTGCCAGGCATACACCGGCGGGCACGTAGCTCGCAACCAACAGCCCGTAGAGGTTGCCTTGTTATCGCGCCGTGCGGCAAAGCGGGAGACGAAACTACACCGTTCGAGGACTTGCAGGAGGCATGCTTCGTTCCTGGCGAATTTTGAGCTAACCGGGCTGTGAGGCACACACACGACCTCTTTCGCTGTTGGTATATGGCACGTAATAGACCATTCCGACCCCCCGTACCTCTTGTTCCGCAATACGTATTCTAACCGGGAGAGATACAAATTGCCATGGCCAGAGGCTATGCCCTTAATTTAGCAAGGTACACGCAAAACAAAAAAATTACTCAGAAAAGAGTGAGCCCGAACGCAACACTCGCAAAAAACGAAAAAGACCAAAAATTGGTAAAAATCCAGAAAGGCGAATACGCAACGGAGTACAAACAGCTCAAAGGAAAGTAGAGCAGACACTCCCTCTCAGAGGCGGTCGGCTCAAGTGTGCTAAAAAAAAACAAGGGAGGTGGCATCTCTACCGTCATCAAGTGCGCGAGTCGCGCGCCCCACCAACACCACGGGCCTCCTTCGTCCAGCCCATGCCCTTCGCCCAGCCGCTTCCCTTAGCCCATGTTCGTGTCGACCTGCGCGGCTGGGACAGGGCATCCTCGGCGCCACCGCCCCCTTCTTCATCGGCCACAGCGGAACCATCTGCGTCAGGGTCAACGCCTACCGATGTCGCGCGTACTTCGGTGGCGTCTCTCCCCTCGTCCTCTGCTAGTTCAGCGGCCCCTGCGTCATCAACAGATGGCGCGTCGACCGCCGCCGACGCATCAAGCGGGGCCGTGACCTCCCGAATGACCTCCCAGATCTTGTCGCACAGGTCGACTTTTTTTTCCTCCTCGAGGACGGCACCGCCATCAGGGGCATCCCCCCCCGACAATGACCGCTCGTTTCTCGGTTCTCCCGGGGGCCCTGCCCCCGCCCGTCCTTCCCCGCGAACGAACGACGTGCCGGCGAACATCAGGCCTGACGAATCCATGGCGGTCTTGAGGATTTCCGCCGTCGACCCCTGCATGTGCGTGTGTGTTTTGACAAGAGCGGGGGTGTGTTGGGGACTAATATCAACATTCTTTCTCCCCCCCCCCCCAGGGTTTACCATCGGGATCGGGTTTTCGTCGCTTGGCAACGACGTTGTAAAACAAGCCAATTCTCTTCGTGAACTCGGCAACCAGGTAACCGTTTTTGTTTTTTTACCTCGTTTTTTTTTGGGGGGGGCGGTAACCATAATGGTGGTCGAGTAGATCATGTTGTGCGGGGTGGAGAACCCTCGCTCCGCGCAAGGGGGATGATCGCACCACGTTGTGTNGGCTTCGTACGGATGCGAGGTCAATGGTCTAACGACTACGGCATGCACGAATATGAGTACAACCCCCCCCGCCCCCCGCCCCCCCCCTCTCTCTCCCTCTCTAGAAGTTACCGTCCTGTAGTCTAGTTTCTAAACACAATACTCCGGAAGGCACTGCTCGGTTTGTCGTGTTGTTGTGTCTGAAGACAGCACCAGCAACGAACACGCTGCGACTGTTTTGGTTGCGGCGGCGACCTTTCAGGTAGCCATCAAGCACCTTGGCACCAACTCATCCAAGAGAAGGTAACGAAAAGACTCACGTGCTGCTCATCGTCCTCGAGAGCCGCCAGCACTTGCGACGCAAGCGTCGCTAGCTTTGCAACCTCCACGTCCTCTGTATGGGCAGGGATTCCAAGCGCGGATACAAGAGCGTGTGCGGCGGCTGCGGTGTTTCCGAGGGTTTCGTGAGCTGCGAAAGAAAGGCGGGTGCGCAAAGCGGGGGGGCAGCCGTGTCTTTGGACCGAACACATCAACGCTTTCTGAGCTTAAAGACATGGGTTCCTTCAAAGTTCTTCCCAAGTCTTCGTCGAGTTTCGCAGAGCAGAAAAGCGCAAAAACGCCATATTTTTCCACCGAGTTTCGAACCGTCGTCGATGAACTGACGCAGGATGCCACCTACTAGTGCAGGCGCGTCTGTGAACTTACCCAGAGCCGCGTAGTAGAAAACTTCCCACCACCCTGGGTCGATGGAGGCCGCCTGCTCGAACAAAGATATCGCTTTTTCCGCCTCACCCTGCTGCAGCTTGACCACGCCCAGCTTGGCCTTGTCTCTCGCGCGCTTGGCGTCGACATCGGAAACGATCGCAACACCATTCGCAGCACCATCAGCGGCACCTGTCACAACACTGCCGCTCTCCGATCCCGCCGTTCCACGGGGAAAATCACCCGCACTGGGTCCCACGCTGATATCGGCACCTTTGATCGCCACGTCGGTCACACCGCCCTCAGAAGAACCGACGCTTGCGGTCTCTGCGGCGGCTGCGGCGCGCTCAAGGACGACACCACCCTCTCCTACCGACGTCCTGTCCTCTATCGCTTCTTTTGCGCAATCGTCCTCTCCTTTTCCTTCCCCCGCTGCCGTGCTTGCATCACCTGTCGTTGGCGTACCACAGCTCCCTTGTGACACATTGCCTGAATCCGCTGGTTCCTCCGACTTTGTCCCCGGGCTTCTGGTCAACCACTGCGGCTGCGATGCAGGAGAGATATCCGATTCCGGTGAATCCGCTGCTGTTGACGCGCTATCGGGGTTTGTGTCGACAACGGTAGCTCTTCTCAAGGTGCTATCATCGGCTCCAGCAGCTACTCCAGACAACATCGGAGCCGTGGCACTGAGTGTGGGCGAGGCGTCGTCCCCGGCGTTTTCGTCGACCATTGGGATCGGCTCCTCAGACGCCGTCGGTACCACAAGCTCTTCGGCTCCTTGTATGTCGGCCGTGACCAAGATCTCCGAATCGCCGCCACTCTCCTCCGCCTTCTTCGTTTCAGAACCATCGACGTCCCCACGGCCACTGCCCTTGCGCCACTTTGGCTTGCCGCTTCTAGTGTAGTCCTTGGGCGACGCCTTCGAATCATCACCGGGGGTACCGTTGGCCGGCTTCCACCGATGGGCTGAGTCCACACCGCGGCGGAGGCTGTTCAAGTCCGCTCCGTCTGCCTCTGCTACTGTTTCTGCTGAAGTCACCTGACTGTCCTGCTCCTCCGTCGCACGACCATCGTCCGGCTCTACCGGCGATCGCTCCCCAACGCCAACATCGGACGCCTGGACGACAGTGTCCGGGACGCGACCGCCCCACCACCGACCACGGCCACCGTCGGCTTCAGCCTTGGCCGTCGACTCCGGCTGCGGTGTCGAGACCTCTCCTAGCATACCCGCCTTGGGTTCAGCACCGTTCTTGCTGCCGCCGACAACTGCATCGCTGGCGTCGCTTATAACCTTGTCTGCCGTGTCAACATCATCTTGGATGCTCTCCTCTTCCTTGGCTAGGGAGCCCTTGCCATCATCGCCCCCGTCCTCGCCGTCTGTATCGTCGGTTCTGGGCGTGGCCCTAATCGTCCGTTTGATGCGATCGGCACCAATGTTCGACAGTACGAGACGCGGGCGTCAGTAATATGTTTATCAGGGAAGAAGATCTCAGAGACCGTCGCCCCGCTTACACGAGCGATAACTGCGGAGTCTGCTGGAGGACGGGGACAATCATGGACTTGGGCTACGCGCCTCAAAACCGATCATGATGGAAGACTCAAGAATTTCGGAGATATTATCCGAATGAGCGTTCGGACCACACAAAAACAAATGTCCATCTCGGAGCACGCCGATCAAGCCGTCCGCATGTCTCATGTCATGGCCCATCCCATATTTCCGTCGTCTAATCCTGCAATGACGTTGGACTGCTATCTCCGCAGGTGCTTAGTCGCCACATCCGCCACCATCGCCTGGCCCTCGATCGCTACCGAGTTCAATGATGAATAACCTCCCCCGTCGCTCTCTTCTGGGATTATTTAATCGAGCTCAGTACAACACTCTTGGTTGTCCCCCCCCAGATGCTGTGACCACAGGTTTTTCCGGCGTTGATCCCAGGTGTAGCAAACAAGGGTGGTGACCCTGTTCCACACCCGCTGGCTTGTTTCCACTGTATAGGTTCTCTCGACCTTCATTGTTGTACTTCAGTATGCAATTTTCTTGTCGCAGAAGCTTTCGAGCTCGACGAGTTGGTTGGCGGTAAAGCGGTAACTCAATCCGCGGTCGAAATATGCCCGCCATGGTTAGACCCTTCTAGGGTTGATGTGAATTGGAGTGTGGCCTCTTCTTAGTCGTAGCCCTCGGGAAGAGTATAGGTTGGGTTTGCAATGATTTGAGACGTCCACCTCTCCACCGCACTTCGCTTGGAGGGACTGGAGATCCTGAAGGCTTTGCTCTCCTGGCTAAACCCGCAAAACTTGTCTTCGAACGCCCTGCTGCTGCGTATGGTACAAGATTGCATGATTTTCCCGACGTTTTCTGCCCTGGTGTTACCTCAAAACGGATGGATTTCGCTAGACGACCAGTTGGTTGACCTTACAGCAATAAGTGGGGTCTTTGAACTCAAGTTTGAATGCGTTTAACTCTGCGTATGACTGGGTGAGGAGCTCGGGAGACCACCCCATACACCCAACGGGCACATCCGCGCGAAATGGCAAAACCCGCCAGTGTCCTACATAGTTGGGCTAGACGGCACACCCCACGGGACCTCACCTTGCGTCCGCGGTCTCGGGCGACGTGATCTGCGCCCTCGAATCAACTGCCGTCGAAAAATCTTCGCTGCCACAAGCTGGTTCTCCGCCCAAAGCACTCTCTGTGACACCCTCCTCGGCTGCATCAGCCTCCGCTGTATCCCTCGTGCTAGTCACAAGTTGCTCCGATGAAGACGCAACTCCCGCATCGGTCTGATCACTCGCCCTCAAACCGTCACGAGTGTCCCCGCCGCTAGTGTCTGCAGCGGCAACACCCTCCGCCGATCGGTCATCATCACCACGAGGCGCACCCGAATCATCTATTAATCCACCCTCAGGTGAGTGCCACACTGCACCATCATCAGTTGCCGATGACGACTCCTCATCGTCTTCGAGATCGGCGTGCGGGTCGGCTTTCGTCACGCCGTCTGAGTTAGTGTCCGCAGAGACGGCGCCGCCGACGCCTACAGCGCCTACTCCTAAGACATCTACCACTCCGTGCATCAATGAACCTTCCGCTGTCTCTGTCTCGTCTTGTCCCAATGCCGTCTCCTCTTCCGCGGACGAAACCTCCTCATCAACAGCACCGGTATCATCCACAACCACCGATGCCGTTGGAAGCGGCTCCTCAGACGCCGACGGTACCACGAGCTCTTCGGTTCCTTGTGTGTCGGCCGTGATCGAGCTCTCCAAGTCGCCATCACTCTCCTCCGTCTTCTTCGCTTCAGAACCATCCACGTCTCCACGCCCACTGCTCTTTTTCCACTTTGGCTTGCCGCTTCTAGTGTAGTCCTTGCGCGAGGTCCTCGAAACGTCACCGCGGGTGTCCTCGGCCGGCGTCCACCGAGGGACCAATTCCACATCGCCGCGGACGCTGCTCGAGTCGGCTTCGTCTGCCTCTGCTACTGGTTCTGCGGGATCCAGCTGGCTGTCCTGTTCCTCCGTCGAAGGATCATCTTTAGGCTTTGCCAAAGTCCGCTCCCCAACCCCAACCTCGGACGCGGGGGCGACAGTGTTCAAGACGCGACCGCCCCACCAGCGACCACGGCCACGTCCAGTGCCGGAGGTCGAGGCGTCGGTTTCAGCCTTGGCCGTCGATTCTGGCTGCGGTGTTGAGACCTCTCCTCCCATGTCCGTCTTGGGTTCAGCAGCGTTACCGCTGCCGCTATCTCCACCGCTGGTGTCGGTTGTAGGTTTGGCTTCCGGCTGCGGTGTTGAGACCTGACCTCCCATGTCCATCTTGGGGTCAGCAACCTTGCCGCTGCCGCTGTCATCTCCACCGCTGGTGTCGCTTGTAGGCTTGTCTGCCGTGCCGATGTCGTCTTGCACGCCCTCTTCTTCCTTGGTTACGGCACGCTTGCCATTCTCGTCACCCTCCTTGCCGTCGGTTTCGTCTGCGCTGGGCTTGGCCCTGTCGTCCGTGTGATATGCACCGGTTGTATCGTACAAAGAAAAGTGGATTCCGTGGTGAGTGAAGCACACCGAACAAGGCATGTTTTATTTTGGCGGAGGTAAGGACGGATTTATGAAAACACGGAGTACACTCAGTGCCAAAAAAAGTAGCGAGTGCAGCTGGGATACGGAGCACTCGACAGACAGGCAGCGTGCTGTGAAACGGGTCACAGCAGACCATTAAATGCTGGCCAGTGGAGCGCGGAGAAAGCGTTATCACTCAGTCTAAATCCAAGCGAATGAAATGAAGGCCTGTGAGGACCGAGAGGATTACAGCTGAGTAAATTTTTACATTGTGGTAATGCCACACGTATTGTTGCGGTGTTCGATTGGTGATTCTGGTAGGTTAATTGGAAGTGGGGGGCCTCTCGGCAGTTGATGGTAGTGTCCAAAGGGTCCCGTGACATTGACACCGTTCATGTTTCACCTCACAATGGATGAGTTTTGTCAGAATTCCAGTTGGATCGATCTTACAGCTACGTGGAATTTCAAATTCGATGCGTCGTACTCGATGCATGACTAGGTGGGAGGTCGGAAGACCACCGCATACACCTAGAGGACACACATCGCGCGGCATGCAACACCAGCACGGGCCTTGAGAAGATGAGCTACAGGCGCACACACCCGACACTCGACCTTGCGTCCGCGGGCTCGAGCGACGTGGTGACACCATCACCGGCTGTAGCTTCCTTTGCCCTCTCTCCCGGGCCACTCGAAACTTGCCCCGATGAAGAACCAATCTTCCCATCCGGCTTGTCGGCCGCCGTCAAAGCGTCATTGGAGTCCTGGCCTGGACTGTCCACAGCGACAGCATTCTCCGACGGCCGGTCATCCCCAGCGCCAGAGGCTCGAGAAACATCCACCAACCTGTCAATAGGCGAATCTCCCGTGCCGACATCAGCAACTGCCGATGATGATGCCCCATCGTCTTCAAGATCGGCTTCCGGGCCGGCTGTCGTCACGCGATCGGAACGTCCGTCCACAGAGACGGCGCTGACATCGCCTAAACCTGCCGCGCCCGAGACATCAACCACTCCGTCCTTCACAAAACCTTCCCCTGTCTTTGAATCGTCTTGTCCCACCGTCCTCTCCTCTCCTGTGGACGCCACCGCCTCATCAACTGCAGCAGCGGCCACCGTGGGCTGTTCCACCTTTGGGGCCGGCTCCTCAGACGCCGACGGTACCACGAGCCCTTCGGCTCTTCGTGTGTCGGGCGCGACCGAGTTCTCCAAACCCCCATAACTCTCCTCCGCCCCCGTCCCCTCAGAACCATCCACATTCACACGGCCACTGCCCCTTAACCACTTTGGCTTGCCGCTTCTAGCCAAGTCCTTGCGAGCGGCCCTCGAAATGTCACCGGGGGCGCCCTTCGCCGGCTTCAACCAAGGGAACGAGTCCACATCACTACGGACGCTGCTGGAGTCGGCTCCGTCTGTCTGTGCTACTGCTTCTGCGGGATCCACCTGGCTGTCCTCCTCCACAGTCGCACGACCATCGTCATCGTCAGGCTTTGCCGACGAACGCTCCAAGTCGATAACCTCGGACGCCGGGCCGACAGCATTCGAGACGCGACCGCCCAGCCACCGATCACGGCCACGTCCAGCGTCCGAGGCGGAGGTGTCAGTCTCAGCCTTGGTCGTCGATTCCGGCTGCGGTGTTGAGACCTCACCTCGCGTGTAATTCTTCGACTCAGCAGCAACGACTTCGCTACCGCTACTGCCTCCACCACTGCCATCGCTTGTAGGCTTGTCTGCAGCGTCGACATCGTCTTGGATGCTCTCTGGTGCACCCTTGCCATCGTCGTCACCCTCCTCGCCGTTTGTGTCGTCGGCGGTCAGCTTGGCCCTGTCGTTCGTGTGGCGCGATCGGAGACAATCACACGAAGCAACCGGAGGCCATGACCATTAGAGAACAAAACACAGACGTTTGGTTTTTGGTGGGGGCGAGTCTTGTTTATCGTGGGTACAGAGACATGTAGTTGATAGCCGATGGATCCTACGGCGGAGCGGGCCAATCAATGTATCTTCACCGCCTTCAAGGCAAAATGTCACAGGTACTACATCGATCAAGCATTGCACACCTTCAGCCACGTACGGTGTGCCAACATCCAACGTCATATTGCCGCGTTCAACTGGCGATTCTGACTGTGTAATGGGATGTGAAGGGCTCATGGAAGTGAGATGGCGACTCTATTCCTGACATTTGACTTTGTTCACCATTGACGTCGAAACGGATGGGTTTCGTGATTGTTCCAGGTGGGTTGACCTTGCAAGCTGCATGGAGTTGAGTTGTCCAAGTGCGAGCTCAATGCGCCGCACTCGGTAAATGACTAGCTGTGGTTCGACTTGAAAGGAGCTCGGGAAACAACCACAGCACACAGCGAAAATATCTACCAAACAAAATTGACCGAATGCAACACCAGCAAGGGCCTCGGCATAGCCATAGTCTAGGTTTCACACGCACACTTTGGAAAACCCACCTTGCATCCGCGGGATCGAGCAACGTGGTCTCCACACCCGCACCCAATGCCGTCGACATCATACCGCCGCCTGAAGCTTCTTCTCTGTCCGAAGAACTCCCTACGACACGTTCCTCGGCTGTCCCTCCCTTCGCTGTATCCCTCGAGCTACTGGCAAGTTGCTCCGATGAAGAGCCGACCTCCACATTCGCCTCATCACCCGCCGTCAAGGCGTCGTCGGAGTCCTCGCCTGGACTGTCTTGAGCAACAGCAGCCTCTGCCAGGCTGTCATCCGCAGCACCAGGGGCTCCCGAACCGGTCATCAATCCGTCCACGGATGATTCTCCTGCAGCACCATCAGCAGTTAAAGATGACGAACCTTCATCGTCTTTGACATCTGCTTCTGGGCCGGCCGTCGTCACGCCATCGGAAGTTCCGTCCACAGAGGCAGAGCCGACATCGCTTAAACCGCCTACTCCCGAGCCACCCATCAATGATACTCCCGCTGCCTCCGTCTCCGCTTGCCCCCCCGGTCTCTCCTCTCGTGGGGACGCCATCGTCTCATCAACTGCAGCAATATCATTCACTTCCACCGTGGCCTTTTCCATTTTTGGGGCCGGCTCCTCAGACACCGACGGTACCGCAAGTCCTTTGGTTTCTTGCCTGTCTGCTGTGACGAAACTCTCAAAACCGCTACCACTCTTCTCCGTGTTCATCGCCTCGGAATCACCGACGTCCCCTCGCCCACTGCCCTTTCGCCACTTGCTGCTTCTAGCGTATTGCTTGCGCGACGCCCTCGAACGATCATCAGGGGCACTCTTGACCGGTTTGCCCCATGGGAACGAGTCCACACCGTCACGGACGCTGCTCGAGTCGGCTCCATCTGTCTCTGCTGCTCCCGCTGCGGGATCCACCTGGCTGTCCTTCTCCACAGTCGCACGACCATCGTCAAGCTCTGCAGTCGATAGCTCCGCGGCGCTAACCTCGGACGCCGGGGCGACAGCGTTCGAAACGCGACCGCCCCACCACCGACCACCGCCACGTCCAGCGTCGGAGGTGGAGGTGTCGGTTGCAGCCTTGGCCATCGACTCCGGCTGCGGTGTTGAGACCTCACCTCGGGTGCCTGCCTTCGACTCAGCAGCACCGTTGTCGCTACCGCTGTCTCCTCCACCACTGTTGCCGCTTGTAGGCTTGTCTGCAGCGTTGACATTGTCCTGAATGCTCTCCTCTGAGCTCTTGCCATAGTCGTCACCCTCCTCGCCGTCTGTATCGTCGGCGGTAGGCTTGGCCCTGTTGTCCGTGTGATGCGATCAGACAGCATCGCGCAAAAAGAGGCCATGACGATAGAGAACAACAGACATACTAGGTTTTTGGTGGGGGCAAGCCTTGTTTTCGGTGGGAAAAGGACATACCATGAGGTTTCGATGCAACCATATGTCGTTGACACCTGATGGATCCTACGGGCAAGCAGGCCTTCCCTATTTGTCCATCGCCTTGGAGGGAAAACATCACAGCCACATTGTGGATCGAGCGTTGCACTACAGTGCCAACACCTACACCATTTAGACAGCATACGGCGTGCCAACGTCCAACGCCATGAACTGGCGATATGGTAGTGTACTGGGTCGTGGAGGGTCTCATGGCTGTAGATTCGACAGTCCAATCCCGGTATTGACTTTGTTCACCGTTCACCTCGAAGCGGATGGGTTTCGTCAGCGTTCCAGGTGCGTTGGCCTTGCAAGCTGTATGGAGCTGTCCACACGCAAGCTCATTGCACCGCACTCGGTATACGATTGTGGTTCGACTTGACACGCAGAAATTTGGGAAACAGCACGAGACACACCAAAAAATCTACTTACCAAACAAAATCTACCGGATAGAACACCAGCAAGGACCTGGGTATAGCACCTGGGTATGGTCGAGGTTTCACACGCACACGTTAGAAAACCCACCTTGCATCCGTGGCCTCGAGGGACGTGGTCTCCACACCCGCACCCGACGCTGTCGATATCAAACCGCTGCTTGTACTATCTTCCTTGTCCGAAGAACTCTCTGCGACACCGTCTTCGGCTGTCCCTTCCTTCGCTGTATCCCTCGGGCTACTCGGCAGTTGCTCCGATGAAGAACCGACCTCCACATTCGCCTCATCACCCGCCGTCAAGACGTCCTCGCCTGGACTGCCTTCGGCGACAACGGCCCCTGCCTGGCCGTTATCCCCAGCACCAGGGGCTCCCGAGCCGCTCATCGTTTCGTCCACAGATGATTCTCCTCCAGCGCCGTCGGTAATCGAAGAAGAGGATACTTGATCGTTTGGAAGACTGGGACATGGGCCGGCCGTCGTCACCCCATCGGAACTTCGGCCCACAGAGATAGTGCCGCCATCGCCCAAACCACTTAGTCCAGACATATCTGCCGCTCCGCCCACCAATGATACTCCCGCTGCCTCTGTCGCAACTTGCTCCCCCGTCCTCTCCTCTTCTGGGGACGCCACTGCCTCATTAACTGCAGCAGTACCATCCACGGCGGTATCCTTTTCTACCTTTGGAAGCTGCTCCTCAGACGCCGACAGTACCACAAGCTCTTCGGCTCCTTGCGTGTCGGCCGTGACCGAGCTCTCAAAATTCCCACCTCTTTCCTCTGTCTTCTTTCCTTCAGAACTGCCGACGTTCGTGGGCGCAGAAACACCGACGTCCCCACGGCCACTGCCCTTTCGCCCTCTTGGCTTGCCGCTTCTTGATAAATCCTTGCGCGATGCCCGCCAACCATCACCGAGGGCGCTCTTGGCCGCCTTCCACCACGGGACTGAGTCCACACCATCCCGGACACTGCTCGAATTGGCTTCATCCGCCTCTGTTACTCCTTGTGCGAGATCCACCTGACCGTCCTGTTCCTCACCCGGAAGCCCACCGTAAGGCTCTGACGACGCTCCCTCCCCAACGTCGACCTCGGACCCGCGCCACAACGGACGACGGCCTCGCCCAGCCTCGGAGGCGGAGCTGTCGGTTTCAGTCTTGGTCGTCCATTCCAGCTGAGGTGCCGACACGTTACCTTGGGGATCCGCTATCGACCCAGCACCTTTATCGCCGCCGCTGTCGTATCCACCGCTGGTGTCGCTTGTAACCTTGTCTGCAGGGTCGACATCGTCCGTGATGTCCTCTTCTTCCTTGGCTGGGGCACCCTTCCGATCATCGTCGCCCTCCTCGCTGTCTGTATCGTTGGCACTGGGCTTGGCCCTGTCCTCCGTGTGATGCGATCAGAGAGTACCACACGAAAGCGAAACGGAGGCCATGACGATTAACGTACATGAAACAGACATGGTTCTTTTGGTGGAGGCAAGCGTTGTTTTTGGTGGATACAGGGATGTGTGCGTTGCGACACCTGATGGATCCTATGACGAAGGGCACCGTCCCTGGTTGGTATTCGTCGTTGGGGTACATCACAGGCAAATTGTGGATTCGAGAGCTGCACTGCAGTGCCTACAACTGCAACCAATAGGACAACGTACGGCGTGCCAACGTCTAACGTCATATTGGCATGTTCGCCTGATGTCTGGTAGCTGAATGAAACGTCGGGGACCTCTGGGCACTTGATTGGGTAATTCACTCCTGATACTGCGTGTGTTCACCGTGCACCTCGAAACCGATGGATTTTCGTCATTATCCCAGTTGGATCGACCATGGTACCCGTATGGAGTCGTCCAAATGCAAAACGCGATGCGTCGCACTGCGTATCCCACTACAACCAGTGATCCGAAATAACAAGAGCTCAGGAAATAACCATGAAACACGCCCAATGCATCTGTCAAACCAATCGCACCGCATGAAACGCTAGCAAGGGCCTGGGCAAGCCTAGGTTTCACACGCACACTTTGGAAAACCCACCTTGAATCCTCGGGCTCGAGCGACGTGGTCTCTGTGCCCGCACCCGATGCCACCGACATGGTACCGCTGCCTGGAGCTTCTTTGTCCGAAGAAATCTCTGCGACACGATCTCTGACTATCGCTTCATTCGGTGTATCCCCCGGGTTACTCGGCAGTTGCTCCGATGAACAAACGACTTCAACATTCGCCTCATCACCCGCCGTCAAATAATCATCGGAGTCCTTGCCTGGACTTTCTACAGTGCCTACAGCCTCTGCCAGGCTGTCATCCGCAGCACCAGGGGCTCCAGAACCGCTCATCAACCCGTCAAGAGCTGAATCTCCTGCAGCACCATCAGCAGTTGCCGATGAGGACCCCTCATCGTCTCCCAACTTGGCGCCCGGGTTGGCTGGAGTCACGCCATCGGAGCTTGCATCCACAGAGACAGCGCCGCCAACGCCTAAACCACCAACTCCAGAAATGTCCACCGCTCCTCCCATCAATGAAACTCCCGCTGCCTCTCTCTCGCCTTTTCCCACCGTCCTCTCCTCTCCTGGGAACGCCACCGCCTCATCAACTGCAGCAGTACCATCTACGGCCACCGTAGCGGTTTCCATCTTTGGAGGCGGCTCCTCAGACGCCGACGGCACCACGAGCCCTTCGGCTCCTTGCGTGCCGGCCGTGACCGAGCTCTCCGAACCGGCACCACTCTCCAGCTTCTTCGCTTCAAAACCACCGACGTCCCCACGCCCACTGCCGTATCGCCACTTTGGCTTGCCGCCTCTGGCGTAGACCTTGCGCGACGTCCTCGAACCATCGCCGGGGGCGCCCTTGCCCGGCTGCAACCAAGGAAACGAGTCCACATCGCCACGGACGCTGCTCGAGTCGGCTCCGGCTATCTCTGCTACTGATTCTGCCGAATCAACCTGACTGTCCTGCTCCTCAGTCGCACGACCATCGTCAGGCTCTGCCGAAGCTCGCGCCCCGACGCTCACCTCGGGCACCGGGGCGACAGTGTCCGAGACGCGACCGCCCCGCCACCGACCACCGCCACTTCCAGCGTCGGAGGCGGACGTACCGGTTGCAGCCTTAGCCGTCGATTCCGGTTGCGGTATCGCGACCTCACCTCGCATGTCCGTCTTGGGTTTCGTGCCGTTATGGCTGCCGCTGTCATCTCCACCACTAGTAGCCTCTTCTGCAGCGTAGGCATCGCCTTTAATGATACTTTCTTCCTTGACCAGGGCACTCTTGTCATCGTTGCCCTCCTCACCGTCTATATCGTCGGAATCGGGCTTTGCCTTGTCGTTCATGTGGTGCGATCTGACAGTATCACACCAATGCAAACCGGAGGCCACGGCTTTTTAGGATAAAAGAACAGACGTGTGTGGTTTTGGAGGGGGCAAATCTCGTTTTCGGTGGGTACAGGGGTATATATCGTTGACAATCAATGGATCCTATGGCGAAGCGGGGCAATTCCCGTCTATTCACCGCCTACGAGGGAACAAGTTATAGCCACTTTGTGGATCGAGCGTTGAAGTGCAGTGTCTACACCTTCAACCACGTACGGCATGCCAGCGCCAAACGTCATATTGCCATCTTCGACTAGTGATTCTAGGAGTTAAATGGGATGTGGAGAACCTCTGCGCAGGTTCTTGGAGAGGCTGTCGTGATCCTTTATGCGCGATTCGCTTCGAAACGGATGGGCTTCGTCAATATTCCAGTTGGATTGACCATGCAGCCGTTTGCAGGCCTCCAAATGCAAGTTCGATACGTCACACTTGGTATATCATTAGCTGTGGTTCGACTTGACACGCAGGAGCTTGGGGAAAAAACACGGCAGACACACCGAAAATATCTATCAAACCAATCGTACCACATGAAATGCTGTTAAGCAAAGCCCTGGGTATGGTCGAGGTGTCACACGCACACGTCAGGAAACCCACCTTGCATTCGCGGGATCGAGCAACGTGGTCTCCACACCCGCACCCGATGCCGTCGACATCATACCGCTGCCTGTACCTTCTTCCTTGTCCGAAGAACTCTCTGCGACACCGACTGCGGCTATCGCTTCCTTCGCTGTATTCCTCGGGCTACTGGTAAGTTGCTCCCATGAAGAGCCGACCTCCACGTTCGCCTCATCACCCGCCGTCAAGGCATCGTCGGAGTCCTCGCCTGGACTGTCTTCAGCGACAACAGCCTCTGCCAGGCTGTCATCCGCAGCACCAGGGGCTCCCGAACCATCCATCAACCCGTCCTCAGATGAACGCCTTGCGCCGGAGCTGGAGCTGTCGGTTTCAGCCTTGGGCATCGATGCCGGCTGGGGTGTCGAGACGTCGCCTTGTTTGTCAGTTTTTGACTCGGTACGTTTACCGCTGGAGCTTCCGCCTCCACTACCGAACCCGCCGGTGTCCCTTGCGGCCTTGTCTGCCACGCCGACATCGTCTTGTATGATCTCTTCTTCCTTGGCTAGGGCACTCTTGCCATCATTGTCGCCTGTATCGTCGGCACCGGGCTTAGCCCTATCGTCCGTGTGATGCCATTGGTTTGTAACACAAAAAGAAAAACGAAGGCTATGACGATAAGCAAGACGGACACGTTTCGTTTTTGGAGCAAGTCCTGTTATTGGTGGGCGCTAGGACATATCATTGACATCGGAAGGATCCCATGGTGAAGCGGGCCGAACTCCGCTTGCCCGTCGTGTTCAATGAAAAATGGTTTACTCCTGACATCAATATCGTTCACGATTCCCCTCAAAACAAACGGGGTTGTCAGTGTTCCCGTTGGATTTACCATGCAGCCGCATGGGGTCGTCCAAATGCAAGTTCGATGCGCCGCACTTGGTAATGGAGTTATTAGCTGAGTTGATTCAACTTGACAAGCAGGAGCGAGGGGAACAACTACACACACCATAACTATCCACTGGTCCACGGCATGCAATACTTACAAGGCCGTGGGGTATAAGTTACAGACGCACACTTTAAAGACCTGACCTTGCATCCGCGGTCTCGAGCGATGGGGACTTCCCGCCCGCACCCGCTGTCTTCGATATGCCCCCGCTGTCTGTAGTTTGTTCTCCGTCAATAGCACTCTCCGTGACACCTCTGTCGGCTGTAGCATCGTTGGCAAATTGTTCGGATGAAAACCCAATCTTCACATCCGCCTGATCAGTCGCCGTCAGGGTGTGATCGGTGTCCTCGCCTTCAGTGTTTACAGCAACACTAGCCTCCGCCGGGCTCTTATCGTCAACACCAGGAGCTGCCGAATCATCTGGCGATCCGTCCACAGATGAATCTCGTGCTGCAACATCAGCCGTTCCCGATGACGACGCCATCAGGTCCTCGAGATCGGCATTTGGGCCGGTCAGCGACTGGCCACCGGCATCTTTGTCTACAGCAACTATAATTTCCACTTCTGCAGCAGCTCCTGAGACATCCCCGACACCGTCTGTCGACACCTCTCCCGCAGCCTCTGTCTCGCCCTGCCCCACCGTGTTCTCTCCTGCGGGCGCCACCTCCACATCAACTGCAGCAGCAGCATCCATGGTCGCGGGAACGTTTTCCGCCGTTGGAACCGACACTTGTGTGTCGGCCGTGACCGAGCTCTCCAAATCTTCACCAACCTCCTCCGTAGTGGCTTCAGGACTGCGACTACTGCTACCGCTGCCACTGTCACCTCCACCACTCACGCTGCCGTCGCTTGTGTCTTTACCTGCCATGAGGATATCGTCATTGATGCTCTTTTCTTTCGCTAGGGCAGCCTTTCCATCCACATCGCCCTCCTCGACGCCTGCACCATCGGCACTGGGGTCGGCCCTGCGTCCGTGTCAAGCGATTCGGATTATACCCCGCGCAAACACAAACCCCCATGCACGCATTTCCTTCAGAGGAGGTCTGCGTGCAGGTCCCAGCGTGTTTGTAGTGTTGCATGCAATGCCTTCAGAGGAGGTCTGCGTGCAGGCCCCGGCGTGTTTGCAGTGTTGCATGTACCGCCTTCAGAGGAGGACTGTGGGCAGAACCCAGAGTGGCTTGTAGTTTTCCAGGGAAAATGCCAAGGACATATTAGAGTAGAGTGTCAAAGCATAACTTTGAGCAAATATCCACCATTTACATTCTCAAAAAAAAAACCGAGGATTTGGTGGTAAGTTTAATTAAGAAATATGATAAATTTTCTCTTTGGTTTTGGGGGACATGTATGCCGCGGGGTCTTCAACGACCACCTTTAAAGTTTGACGTTCAAAAGGCGATTCTGGCAGACTAAAAAGGCGTATGATCTGTCCCTCCTACGTCGGTGGTAGAAATGCCCATATCTCCTCAATAGCCGTTTTGGTGTTGTTCACGCCGAACCTCAAAATCGTATTGGTATGGCTAGCGTCCCCACTGGATCTTGTCGCTATAGATCGGTGATTGTCCCTGCAACAGCTTGATGCGTCGTACTCCGTGTCCTCAGGTGTCGTCCGACAAGAAGACAGGTCCGAAAATCGATTCATGTTCCAAAACGTATTGGTAGACTAGGCACATGTAGGGCAGGTGATGGTACACAAAAAGAACATAGATTAGGCTACAGGCACGCAGGCTACAGACCCTACCTTGCATCCGCGCTCTCGAGCGACATGGGCTCCGTGCACGCATCCGCTGACGTTGATATGCCGCTTCCACCTGTAGCTTCTCCTCCGTCCGAACAACCACCTGCGATATCTTCTCTCGCTGCAGCTTCCTTCGCCCTGTCTCCCGGGCTACTCCCAAATTGCTCCGATGAAGAATCAGTTGCGCCCGCTGCATCAGTCGCCGGTAATCGGGAATCGGAGTCCTCGCTCTCAGTCTCAACAGCGACAGCAGTCTCCACCGGGGTATCATCGTCAACATCAGGGACTGCCGAATCA
>CACKRE030003793.1:37936-62723 GCA_902602495.3 Ectocarpus sp. CCAP 1310/34
CGTCCTCAGGTGAACCCCCCGCTGCCTCTGTCTCGCCTTGCTCCACCGTCTGCTCCCCTGGGGACATCACCTCCTCATCAATGGCAGCGACATCATCCACCATCGCCGGAAGCACCACCACGGTAGCGGCTTCGGCCTCTGGGACCGGCTCCTCCGACGCCGACGGTACCACAAGTCCTCCGGCTCCTTGTGGTTCGACCGTGACCGAGCTCGCCGAATCGCCACCACGTTCCTCCGCCTTCTTCGCTTCAGACCCATCCACGTCCCCACGCCCACTGCCCTTTCGCCACTTCGGCTTGCCACCTCTCGTATAATCCTTGCGGGTGGCCGTCGAACCATCAGCGGGAGCTCCCTTTGCCGGTTTCAACCAAGGGATCGAGTTCACACCGCCGCCGATACTGCTCGAGTGGGCTCCGTCTGTCTCTGCTGCTCCTGCTGCGAGATCAATCTGGCTGTCTTGTTCACCGGTCACGCGACGGTCGTCAGGCTCTGCCGACGATCGCTCCCCAACGCTTTCCTCCGACGCCGGGGCGACATTGCTCGAGACGCGACCGCCCCACCACCGATCACGGCCACGACCAGCGTCGGAGGCGGAGCTATCGGTCTCAGCCTTGGCCGTCGATTCCGGCTGCGGTGTCGAGATCTCTTCTCGCATAAGCGTCTTAGGCTCAGCTCCGTTACCGGCNCGCACCGTCGGCACTGGGGTTGGCCCTGCGTCCATGTCAAGCGATTCGGATTATACCCCGCGCAAATACAAATCCCAGCATGCAATTCTTTCACAAGGGTCTGCGTACCGGTCCAAGCGTGTTTGTCAAATTGCATGGATCTCATTCAGAGGGGGTCTGTGTGCAAGCCCTAGGGTGTTTAGAGTTTTCCAGGGAAAATGCCATTACATGTTTGAGCACAAACAATCACTTTCCATATCAAATATCCATCGTAGCATTCTCAACAACAAGAACAGTTGATTATTGTGTTGGCGGTCGTTAGCGGTGGCGGCTGTTCGGGTGTTCTTTTCCCTTCTGTTTCCAGGCGGCTGTTCGGCTTGGAGAGTCTTTCATATTCTTCGAAGCGGCTGTAATATTCTTTTCTTTATAGCACAGCAATAGCGGGTGGAACAGCGAAGAACACCTTGCTTGGTCACAGCTATCCATATACAGCAGTTTCGGAAACGCACTTCTGTACTCCGTGGTTGCGCTTGATGCACGCTGGAGGAACAAAACTAAACACACCCGCCCACGAGAAAGATCTGAACCGCGGAGTAAAGCGGGTAGGCCATTGAAGTACTGTAGCAAAAGACAAGAGGTGAGACGCCGTTGTGGCTCGAACCGCTTCTGTCGGTCCCATTGCCGTCTCTTCAACTCCGAACAACACCCCTCACCTGTTTGTTAGTTTTCTCGTTTCTACTGCCATCGACTCCCACGTTTGTGCCGCTGTGCTGCTGCTGCTGTTTTATACTGCTGTTGCTCTGTTCTTGGCTGCTCATTTTGCAATATTACACACCTCCCCCCTGGCTCTCACCCTTCGTGAGGCACGGGCAAACAAACGCTGTGGTACGTAGCTAACCAGCACCGACCCGCAGCAGCGCAGCTTGCATAAAGCCGGAACGTTGGACTGAACATAGAACGACGTTGTATGAACGTAGAACACATAGTGACGACAAATAGGTCTGCACCCAGGTCGCTGCGGACGTGAGTTCGTTTCGAAATCTTTTTTCCGGTTCACCTGTCTGTTTGGTTTGATTTGTTTGCCCCGCGTCGTGGTAGCAATACGTACGTGTATGAATGCACTGCGTGATGGTTTGGCTGTATGTGCTGGACGTATATCCATCTTTCTTTGAATGTTTGAAAAAAACACACACGCGCGCTGTTCCTGTCTGTATTCATTCGATCCGTCCCACCTTCACATCCATCCATTATTCGTGTGTGTATGGATGTACGCAAATTTACTTCTATTGTGTGCCACACAAACCATGATGCTACGGTCATTGCCATACAACATATTGTTTGAATGCAAACGCGCGAATACAACGCTTCTCCGCCCGCCTGTGGGTGTATGTGTGCGTTTCCTGGGCGACAATACGGCTCTGATGAATCGTTTGGCGGCCTGGAATCCGCGGCGGTGGGAGACGCAGCTTCAGAAAAAGGCAAATCCGGAGTGTGGAAGGAACGAACAGTGCGTACTCACTCTACAATCTACCATTTATCTGTGTTTGCTCTTTGCATGTTCTTGCATCACCCCCTGCCGTGGCGCTCTCTCTACCCCACTCCGGAGGGACGCCTTGTAAACACGATGAATGTGTGGCTTTAGTTTGAATAACCGGTTCGATTGAACATTTTCTCTTTGTTTTTGGGAAAGATATGGATGTGGTGGGGTCGTCAAAAGCCACCTTGTGATGTTTGACGTTCAAATGGCGATTCTGGCAGACTGAAAGGCGTAAGATGTGTTCCTCCGAAGTCGGTGATAGTGTCCATATTGCCTCTTCCCGTTTGGCCATTGTTCACGCAGCACCTGAAAACCGCATGTGTCGGTGTTGCTAACCTCCCCATTGGACCTTGTAGCACTAGATCATGTGATCGCCCCTTTGACAGTTTGATGCTACTCGGTGTGCGGTCGGGTGTGCGCGAGAAGAATCGATTGATGTTCAAAATGTATTGAGGCAATCGTAGACAAGGTTCATGTAGGGCATGATTTGCACACACATACCAACAGAGACCCATGTACTGGTCCAATCGTGCTGCATGTAATACACGCAAGGGTCTTGGGGTATGATTTACAGACGCAAAACGCCATAGACCCCACCTTGCATCCACGGTCTCGAGAGATGTGGTCTCCGCGCCCGCACCCGCTGCCGTCGACATGTCGCCGCTCCCTCTAGTTTGTTCTCCATCCGAACCACTCTCTGCGACACCTTGCTCGGCTGCAGCTTCCTTCGCCACGTCACCCGGGCTACTGGCAAGTTGCTCCGATGAAGATTCAGTTGCTTCCGCCTCATCAACCGCCGGCAAAAGGTAATCGGGGTCCTCGCCTTTAGTCTCCACGGCGACAACCGTCTCGGCCGAGACATCATCCTCAACACAAGGGGCTCCCGAATCATCTGTCGACCCGTCCACGGACGAGCCACCGGCAGCGCCATCAGCAACTACCGATGATGATGCCGCAGCGTGTTCGAGATCGGGTTCAGCGGCGGCGCTTCCACTCCCGATTTCCCCTTCGGTCGAACTGCTCTCGCCCTTGTCATCGTTGGCGTGTGCGGCACTCTGTTCGTGGTCCACGTACTCGAATGCCTCGACTTCCCCTGAAACGTCCGTCGTGGCCACGGGTACTTCGTCCAGAGGCCGTTTTCCCCCCTCGTCTGCAGCGTCGACGTTTCCTGCCTTTCCGCCATCGGCCACAGCAGCAATTGCCGAGACGCCCACCAATCCGTGCATCAAGGATACTCCCGCTACCTCTGTCTCCCTTTGTTCCTTCGCGGTCCCCTCTCCTGCAAGCGCTACCTCCTCATCAGCGGCAGCGGCAGCATCCATGGCCCCGGAAGGGCTCACCGCCGCGGCGCTTTCGACCGTACGCAGATGCTCTTCAGCAGGTACCTTAAGACCTCCGCCTCCGCGTGTGTCTGCTGCAATAGAGCCCCCCAAATCCCTACTACTGCCCCCTTCTTTCGCCGCCTCAGAGCCTCTGCCGGCCTCCTTCACCTGTTGCTGCTTCTCCATCTCCTTTTCCTCCATCACCATATCTCCAACGGTTGCAGCGGACCTCGACACACGCGGGTCTTCTGCTGTCCTTCGCCCAAGGGACATGGGAGGAGCAGACACGGCCTCCCCCGCGTCGTCCAGCGACAGCGAGTTCGGCATGTAGTCGAACCGGAAGTCGGGTCCGCCACCCCTCTTTTGATTCCACCGTTTCTTGCGGGAGGCCAGGACACGGCTGCGGGACAGGGGTCTTCGACGCGTCGGGCCGGAGGCCGGGGGCGTTTCCGAGGCATCGCCGACACCCGGCCGCACCTTCGTGAAAGGGTTTGAAGCACGGAAGGAGATCACGAGCAAGGAAAACACAAAGAGATCGACGGATACACACAGAAGTCTGCGACCGAAACGTGTTTTCGCTCCAACAACATAAAAATGCGCAGCCACCGCTCTCGGTAAACTATCAGCCTCTCCTTGTGTTGTAGTCAGTCTTCAACGTGGGTCAACGGCCGTTCAAAGCCCTCGCAAGCGACCTTGCCCGCCCAATCCTACTCCCTTCACTGTGCCCCCGTCCGCACTCACCTTAGGAACCTCCGTGCCCCACGGTTTTCCGTAGAACGGGTCGAACCCGTACTCCACGTCCTGCGACTCTTTACCCGGCGAGGGCCCCCGATGCTCGCCGGAGTCCGCCTCCTCCCTGCCGGGCTTGCCGGACGGAACCGGGCTGCCGGCCTCCTCCGCCACGCGCTCGTCCACCTTGTTCTGCGCCTTCAGCTTCTCATTCTCCTGTTCCACCTCGAGCAGCTTCAGGCGGTAGTGCTCTTTCTCCTTCTCCGTCTTGTCATTGATCTCCTGCCTTTCGTCCTTCTCCTTCTCTTGCCTCTCCTGCTGCCCCTTACTCGCCATTTCTTGCTCGTGGTCCACATCGTCCTCCTCGTCGTCGTCGTGGTCTTCGTGGTTGTGCTCGGGAGTCGAACCGGTTCTTTCTTTGTTGGCCTCGTCGGCCAGCTTTTGAGCCAACTTTGGCCTCAACAGCGAGCGCACCAGGGCCCACTATGTGAGACGAATGAGGGTCCATCGAGGGGCATCGAGGAGGGGATAAAACAACAGCAGAGAAGAAACAGGTGAGAGGGAGGGAGGGAGGAAGGGAGGGATCGTCGCGATCAAAGGCCGAGCGGCGTTCAAGTGTATCAACACGGACGGCACCCCAAAGTATACATCAACGGGTCCATAAAAAAAAACCATCGCGTCATGAAAACTGAACGCCTCGCGCCCTTCGAAGCTTCGACCCATCCCAGCTGTGCAGCCTCCACAATTCAGCGGCGAGCGTGCAGAAAATCGGAACCTTGGTCACCACCATTTTGATGCGAACGGAGAGAGCCAACACGTCGCTCTTCGTCTCTCGCAACGGCCAACAAATGCCTCAAGCCGAGAGCAGACGACACCGGTACAAACCTCTCACTCCCGGTCAACGCAAAGGCCGAGGCCAGGCGTTGGATACCGTCATCTACGCTCACTTATTTGTTTGTTTCGGGCGCAAGTGGATTGGATGTAGGGTGCTTCAATCAAGAGATGCAAGCGTCTCGCAAAGCGTAGGAACTTTCGTAACAGCTTCCTCGGGTTTTCGTTTTCACTTGAACATGGGGTACTTGCTGGACCGCCTTCAATCGACAGCAAAAAGCAGCTCACGCCGCGAATGCTTTTCTTTCTTCATATAGCATCATCGCACAGGCAACCCACTCGCATTGGGAAGAGATCAGCGAAGGCAGACACCATCATCGGAGGTTTGACCTCGGATATGCCCTAAAGACTTGAATTACACGCCATCTACGTTCGGCTTGAACGTGCGATTATATTGAACAACATGATGGACGTTTGCAAAACCCAAGGGGATTATTTTCCGGCTTAACACGCCTCCAAAGTTTATAGCGACTCCAAGCGTCCGAAGCATCGGAACAACCTTGGGAGAGATCAGGCGTATCGGGCACCAGTTTGAGCCCATTCAAATCGTTTTTGCTAACGTTTTGCCCTAGCCAGGACCAAAGTTTTGCTTGGCCTCCAAAGCACAGGTAAACACCTACCACTAACCACAGGCATTATCCGTAAAATTCCCTAGAAATTGCCTTAATCTTGACGCTACAAACTACGTGCGCCGCTGCTCTTTCAAACCACACCTGTCCATCCCCTCTAGCACCTCGGCTCAATACGGACAGCAGGTGGTCGAAAAACACAACAACCAACCAGACATTGTAGGTGTGCGTGGAATCCCTTTGCAATTGGAGTGGCGGTGTATGGATACCCGTAGCTTTTCTTCAAAAATAGTCGGGCTCCGAGTCACAGCGATGGGTTCTACACTCCTCTCAGGCCTGATTCCCCTCGCTTGATCTACGTCTTAATGGATGGAATAATTATTTTAGGGGCCACTCCCCCCCAGCGAGTTGAGAGAACCTACCGTGATGGTGCCGTTTCATCTCAACAACACTTGGTTCCATGTCACTGCCGGTGTGGCGGGGGTGCCGGGCACAGATCGGAAAGTATTTCGGTTTATTGAGGCAATGGCAACGGCAACAACAAACTTGAACGGCGGCGCTGAAAAAACGGAAAAACGAATTCAAGGGCTTTCTCGGCTGTTTAACGGGGGGGGGGGGGGAGGGGGGGGGGACTCATAAGTCATCCATGCCNGGGGGGGGGGGGGGGGGGGGGGGGGGGGGGGGGGGGGGGGTAGGGGGAGGGTACTCATAAGTCATCCATGCCGCAGTCGTTAGACCATTGACCTCGCATACCTACAAAGCCGGAACGGAGCACGCTGGGTTCTTACCGGACCAGGCTCTTGGCTGTTCGACGGGAGGGCAAAAAACAACCGCTGGTTTAGGTGTCACATCACACCTTCTTCTGGACCGACGTGGTAACTTCCGAGATCTTGAGGATGCCGACCGTCAAACCAGCCCCGAGCATGGCGATGAAAAGAAGCCCCGCCCCACACGCCATCCCCAGTCCCGCGGTAATCCAGATGGCGCTGGCGGTGGTGAGGCCCTTCACCTCGCCGTCGACGTCATTCATTGATACCGTGGTCCCGGGAAAGTTGCTGCCGCCTCTCCCGCGGGTGTTCAGGCTCTCTCGCATGCTGCTGGCCTCTTTTCCTGATGTCGTGATTACCTGTTGGTTGAAATTGAGAGATCTTCAAGTGTTCTTGTAGTCATTGTCAGAGTGTTCCGGTGATTGGCTCGCGGCGTGTGCACAACGAGAGAGCTCGTGTAGACCAGGGGAATGCCCTTGTCCGTCAACGGCCCATGCGCAGACAATAAGACTGCAATAGCCTGATCGAAAATTTGAAATTCTTCGTTCATTTTTTCGTCAAAGAAAATGCCGCGAATGTCGAAGCTTGGCTTTCGGCGCTGCCACCGGGAAGATGCCAAGGCGGGTTCCGCCGAACGAAAAACGCAACTGCAACACGGCTGTGACTGAAATTCCCCGGTGTCAATGAAGGGCGTCGAAAACGAAGACGGAAGGAGCGCCTCGCGGACAAAAAAAGCCGAAAGAGCGCAGATATTCACTGGCACGAGAGAACGAGAGGCATACACACTCGTCTTCTGCTGTTGCCATGGGGGTAAGCGTAGAATATCAATCGCGTGAACACCGTGCCGTCTCGGTCGGTGCTGCCGGTACTGTGTGTAAGGCGACCTGTGTTGATAGTTTTAGCCAAACCCGACTAAATGTGGACAACGATTGAATGGTATGCACAGAAATCCGAATACACCATCCACGAACACAAGCAACCACTCCACATTCATCGAGAAAGAAAGCAAGGCGACCACTGCAGAAAGAAGGTGGAGGGAAACAACCAAGCCCTGTGGTGCTTCCGTTCTGCGTAACCTTGGTTGGTCCGCCCAAAATAGCATACACTCGAAAGGTTAAAAATGGACGTCCAGAATATGAGATGACAACACACGCGAGGCTCTGCAACACTGAACCCTGTCTTCCGATCTCCTCCGCGCCCCAACTGTCGGAGCCCGCTGACTAAAGCTGTCCCGCTCCAAACCTGGCGTTTTCTATTGGTCCGCCAGCCGGTATGCGTTGCCAATGCTACTTTCAGAAAACACCCACACGCGCGCACAACTAGCTAGTTTCATTGGTCAGCCGATGAGAGCGGTCGATGCCCAACGGCAGTTTAAGAAGCACACATACACACACATGGAGCACCCTTACTCACCCCTGCTCCGATGAAGCCGACCCCCGACGCCACGCTGGCCGCCACGCGTGCCTGGTCCGCTTTCCCGACGAAACCTAACTGCGATACCAGAGTAAAGGTACAAGCGCCCAGAGCGACCAACGACCTTCGATGCAAAAAAACACACGCAGCAGGGGAACAAACATGGAGTATTCAATACTCGATTAGCGTACGTCGCACAATATACCACACCCCGAGGACCGCATTTCAAGGCTCGATTACCCTGCAGAAAAAGAAGCGACAGCAGCGCCGATAATGTTGGCGTTGGCACCGTCTCGTCGATGGCATTCTGACAACGTATCGATTGATTCTGAATTCTCTTCGTCGCATCTTCACACCTGCGTGTGCCTTGCATATCCTGCATATTGTAACGAGATTCGGCAGCCCTGCCAAACCCAACCTGGGATGACTTCCAATATAGTACTGGGCCCTCTATAGTGCAGGGGTGTGTTCAGAAATTTTACCTGCATTATAGCGGGCTCCAGCGCTATGCAGAATAGTGCCTCAATCGTGCAGGTTCGGCACTATTGAGGTTTTGAATGTCCCTCAATAGTGCAGGTCCTGCACTATTGAGAAGATGTTTGATTTCATGGTGAGGCGCTCATGCTTTGCGGGGCTAACAGAGTACGAAATGGATCGAAGTACAGCAGTGCTGGGCCCTGCTTTAGCGTGGGTGTGGACAGACTGTCCCGCGCGTGTGGTCGCCCCCTTCGCACACACCGAGTTACTTTGCAAGTTGCACCGTAAGTTTCTCCTGCTCAGCACTCGTAGTGTACATCGCACACCCTGAACTGTCGCACGATCTAACATTAACGCGCAGTGGACGAAAGATACGTGCGCCTGGGCAAGAGCTTCCATTGGAGGCCTGTCTCGTCGACGTTGAAGATGAACCTAGCCGGGCACTCCGTGCAAAGAGCCCTGATTTCGTCCATGCCCTCCTTGATGGCCGCGCTGTCGACGCTACCAGCCTCGCCATGAAGTCTCATGCTCTGGGTTTTGTTGCGCTTCACGAAGTCCTTTGCACACTTTTCGCCGGCCTTGAAGTCCTCGACCCACGCCCTCACTGCTTCAGAAGTCGCAGGGTCAGCCAGCAGGGTTACCCTGGCGGAACGGCCGGAGCTCCGAAGGACATCGCGTGTGACGGGCATCTTGGCCTGCCGGGCTTTCTCGAGCAGATCACGAGCTATCTTATCCACCTGACGCCGAAAAATTAGTGTAGAACAACATCAATGCACCGAGTGCAAAAAATCGAACCATTAGTTTCGAACGATAGTAAAACATACATCCTACACTGCGCGGCGCGGTCAGGCGGGAACGAAAAAAAAAAGGTGATGTGAATTACATTTGAAAAAAAATGCGGGCAAGTAGAGACAAGCGCTGCAGACGTATACATGGGTGGTTCCACATTGAGAAAGAGGGTGTGGGAGATCGGAGATAAAAGAAGCAAGACGAGAAAAAAAGGAGAGAAAAAAGACAACAACAACAAGGAAAGGACGGCGAAAAAAAAACCAAGGAACAAAGGAAAGGTGAAAGCGCAGACAAAGAAAGCAAAACGAGAGACAAAAAAGGTGAGGACAAAGACAACAAATACAAGGAAAGAACGACGGGGAAAAAGAAAAGAGAGACGAAAAAAACGAAATAGAAAGACAGAAAGACAGAAAAAAAAGGAACGCTGCAAAAAAAAAAGCGATCAAAGAGAACAAGGCTCGAAAAAAAACGGCCGCACAAAACAAGGCGGGGAAAAAACAAGGTCACAGCAGCAAGGCAGTGTATGTAACGCACCTCCGGAAATCTCCTTTGCGTGCAGTTTTCTGGCTGCCGTTGCCTGCAGCTGCCGCCGCCTCGATCGCCTTCGGGTTAGACCTCACCGTCGCAAGAAACCGAATCGAGCACGAGAAGCGGTCTGCAATCTGCGCGTAGGAGACCTTGGCATCCATCGCCTTCAGCATTTCAAGCTTCTTGTTGTTGTCCGGCCGCGCACGAGAAGCAGAACCCTTCTTCCTCCCCCCCTTCGTCTTCTTCGGGTGTTAAGCGGATCCCGCCCCAGCACCATCAGCTGGTGCCGCTTTGCGCTTGCCAGGCTTGGCGACGCACTTGCTGCAGATGCGGTGCATTTCATTGTCCTCAAACATGCTACCGCAATTGCCGTGGAGCCGGCCGCCACACCCTCCCTTGCAGACGTGGCCATGAGGGGCTTGCGGCGTTGTGTCTTGCTGATGGCACAGTTCCCCGTCCGCACAAGGCATGGTGCGCCTCTGCGTAGAGCTCTTAGGGTCTGCAGCAAGACGTGTATCCGCGTTTTCTGTGTTGCGTCTGTCCGCTGTTCGGTGTGGGTGTGTGTGTGTGTGTCCAACCTGCACTATGGCGGGGCACCGCGGTGCCCAACCTGCACTATAGCAGGACCTTCCTCTATAGTGCAGGAAGTGCAGGACCAGCACTGTAGAGGGCGCTGTCTGTGTCCAGAGATTTTACCTGCACTTTACAGAGCACCTGCACTGTTCAACCTGCACTATAGAGGGCCCAGTACTGTATTGTGATACTCAGAAGTGTATGGCTACGCTCTAGGGCTCTAATCAAAAGCGGCACGCAGCCCCCACCCAATAAGGAGTGCAGTTCACGTCTGCATACAAGCGCAGCAGCGGTTGTTGCAGTGCTGAACGATTAGCGGTGCTTGGACGTATTGTAATATAAATCAAATCACTGAGCTGCGCGTGTTCGCCCTCGTGGTTGGCCAGAAGCGATTGGCGACGGCCCATCTCGTTGCGTACAACGGTCAGTTTCACCTTGATTGCAAAACAGCCACCACCGCCCTTGCTTCTCAAACCACCAACGTACTTCAGTGCAGGTACGCATGAGGCTGACATTCTTCACGTGCCAATTACATTATCTCGAGCGGGCAGTCGTCCTTCGATGTTACGAATGTGCATATTTTCTGGACGAGCGAACAACGGAAGGTGCACCGAACTGCCAGCGTATGGCATTCACTGCCTTACGGGCCTGCCCGGGGCATCAGGCGAAGCATGTTTGCCACGTAATACATATGCATAGCAGGGGCGGTTTCTTAGAAAGTAAACATTCGTTGGCGCAAAGGTGTGGCGGCAGCAGCAGAGCCCGTGTGCGGGTACCGGTCGAGGTGATACTTCAACTAGGGTCAAATCACCTTCGCTCAACCTCCAACCGAGGAAACTAACACCGAATATTGCTCTTCCTCCCCCCCTGTCCTTCTTCTCTCACATGGTGCGAACTCCAGCTGGTCGGTGGGATGTTCGGCGCTCCGTCCCGATAAACATTCCCACCATCGCCGCCACGACCAGCCGAAGGAATATCTGCAGCTCAAATGGCGAGGGCGCCAACGACTGCAGCAACACCCAAACGTAACCAAGCACCAGCCGGACCGACTCCAGCACGCTGTGCTGCATGCCTTGGCCGCTGAGCATCGCACTGCTTGCGCTTGCGCCGGCGCCGGCGCTGGCGCTGGCGCTGGCGCTGGCGCCGCTGCTGCTGCTGCTCTGGACGATAGCGTCAGCAAGCCCGCTCTCCACGACGTCCAGAACGGCTCTCCCTCCAAGGGGAGGCATCAACAGGATTCTCGCATCCCTCAGCAGTCGGACTCGGTCTGCAGAGGGGGAAGAAGCGCTGCTCTTGGAGCGGCCGCCGCGAGGACCCGAAGATGNGTGTGTCCAACCTGCACTATGGCGGGGCACCGCGGTGCCCAACCTGCACTATAGCAGGACCTTCCTCTATAGTGCAGGAAGTGCAGGACCAGCACTGTAGAGGGCGCTGTCTGTGTCCAGAGATTTTACCTGCACTTTACAGAGCACCTGCACTGTTCAACCTGCACTATAGAGGGCCCAGTACTGTATTGTGATACTCAGAAGTGTATGGCTACGCTCTAGGGCTCTAATCAAAAGCGGCACGCAGCCCCCACCCAATAAGGAGTGCAGTTCACGTCTGCATACAAGCGCAGCAGCGGTTGTTGCAGTGCTGAACGATTAGCGGTGCTTGGACGTATTGTAATATAAATCAAATCACTGAGCTGCGCGTGTTCGCCCTCGTGGTTGGCCAGAAGCGATTGGCGACGGCCCATCTCGTTGCGTACAACGGTCAGTTTCACCTTGATTGCAAAACAGCCACCACCGCCCTTGCTTCTCAAACCACCAACGTACTTCAGTGCAGGTACGCATGAGGCTGACATTCTTCACGTGCCAATTACATTATCTCGAGCGGGCAGTCGTCCTTCGATGTTACGAATGTGCATATTTTCTGGACGAGCGAACAACGGAAGGTGCACCGAACTGCCAGCGTATGGCATTCACTGCCTTACGGGCCTGCCCGGGGCATCAGGCGAAGCATGTTTGCCACGTAATACATATGCATAGCAGGGGCGGTTTCTTAGAAAGTAAACATTCGTTGGCGCAAAGGTGTGGCGGCAGCAGCAGAGCCCGTGTGCGGGTACCGGTCGAGGTGATACTTCAACTAGGGTCAAATCACCTTCGCTCAACCTCCAACCGAGGAAACTAACACCGAATATTGCTCTTCCTCCCCCCCTGTCCTTCTTCTCTCACATGGTGCGAACTCCAGCTGGTCGGTGGGATGTTCGGCGCTCCGTCCCGATAAACATTCCCACCATCGCCGCCACGACCAGCCGAAGGAATATCTGCAGCTCAAATGGCGAGGGCGCCAACGACTGCAGCAACACCCAAACGTAACCAAGCACCAGCCGGACCGACTCCAGCACGCTGTGCTGCATGCCTTGGCCGCTGAGCATCGCACTGCTTGCGCTTGCGCCGGCGCCGGCGCTGGCGCTGGCGCTGGCGCTGGCGCCGCTGCTGCTGCTGCTCTGGACGATAGCGTCAGCAAGCCCGCTCTCCACGACGTCCAGAACGGCTCTCCCTCCAAGGGGAGGCATCAACAGGATTCTCGCATCCCTCAGCAGTCGGACTCGGTCTGCAGAGGGGGAAGAAGCGCTGCTCTTGGAGCGGCCGCCGCGAGGACCCGAAGATGAGGTTGGTGCTGCTGCTGCTGCTAATCCTGCTGCGGGAGAAGCGGTTCGTCTCCCAACGATACGATCAGCCCTCAAGCGAGTCGTTACCGACAAGGGGAACTGAAGGGCAGCAACATCAGTCCGTTGGTCATGCGTATGCAAGAACAGCTCCGGGCACAACAGGACTAAAAGACCTGCGCCCCGACATCTCATGATGGACGCCGCACGAGGGAAATGACGGTGCAAGGTTCGTTTCGCCAACGGGCGGTATCGTAGTGCCTCGCATTCAATGAGGAGTGCGAGGGTGTGATTGTAGTGCGCCTGGCCGTGACGCATCTAACAACGGGCAGTCAGTCCGATATCTCGCAGAGGAGGTCCGCGCGACGACAGTCCCGTCGCAATGCACGGTGCCCCCGGCCAGGCTGGGCAGAGCCAGAGACAGAAGTCAGTACCACAGACAACTGCAACCTGCGACGGGACACGGCCTGCCACACGCGCAACAACCCACTCCCCTGCCACTCACTCTCGCTTTGATGCACCTTACCACGGGTAGAACCGCCAACGTTGTTTGCTCCATCCATCTCGACGCGCGAAACGTCGATCTGTTGATACAGCAGTAGCCGGTTCACTCCTGCTACATCACTGCTGCTGGTACCGAGGGCCGGCTGGAACCGATACAAGCGAGCATCATAGAGCATGGGAATCATGGATGACTTCAGCGCGGGACACCAGCGGCTCAAGGAGCGAATCCACAACTTCCGGATACCCCTGTCACGGCCCGGCCGCATCGCCATGAGCATTGTTTACTTCTCGATCCCGGTGGTAGGGGGGCACTACCTCATGCAGTGGGCGCAGGAACGAGCTCAGGTGAACCTGACGGACGCGGGCGTGCTGCCGAAGCCGGGAGAGACGCCAACGAGGTCGAAGACCCATGAACAAAACGCCGCCATCAAGAAACAACTAGAGGAAATCAGATCGAAGAGATGACGACTCGCAGCCATTACGAAAGGGGTGGAAAGGCATCATGGCGGGGACGACTGGCTGCTCCCGCTTGGCGGTAGGGTACGTGGAGTGATGAGGTTTCTGGTAGGCAGGCAACTTGATGTTGACACTTGCCAAAGAGTTGACGTATTCGATCCGAGAGAAAGGTGGTTTATGTACCCCGTAGAAACCAAAGCCTTCCACGTGGTGGCCCGTACCGTAGGAGACCCTTGGAACGGTTTGGTGGCAGAAAAGGGTGGTGTATACGTTGGAATGAGGTTGAGGTTTGAGAAGCAACAGCTATTCCGCGCGACCGACAGTAACACCAACGACTTTCTCACCAAGGGATATTAGGTTTCCCTCTTATCTTCGATTTGATCTGCTGCTGTTATAGCCGTCACTCCGAACAAGTATCCATCCGCTTTCGTCGCCTGAGCAAGAATTTTCATCCAACCAGCGAGGTGTTTGACGGCAGTTGGCTGTCATGATGTAGGCTTGGCACGTTCAGCAGAAGTGGTAGTGGCTGCAGCGGAAGAAACAACTTTTTCGTTCGAATCACTATCATGGGATGGGGGCGGTGTTCAGAGAGGGCGAACGGTTTGATCCGTCGAGGTTGATTGTTGGGGTGTTTCGGGGCTCAAGCATGCCCTCTGATGGTGTTTGAAACTGTGCAATGCCGGAGGGAAAGTTGAACCATGTGCACTCCAGCTCTCGACTGCACAGGTGGAAAGGCTCCGCGCCTTTGCATGCATAGGACTCCCGTAGCAGAGCTCGAATAGTCCGTGTATACGATTGTTGTCTGAAATTCCTGCAGTATTAATACGAGCCTCCTTGGTATATGGAACAGAACCTGTGAGTCTTCGCTCGTGTTTTTTACTCGATGCGCTGGGCTGTGTTGTGTGGCGGGGAGATCGACGAAACATAATTTGAAGGGTGGATGGAATGCAATAGCAGCAACGATGGCCCAGGGTGGTTGACGACAAAGTCCGAATCGGTTTGTGTGATTAGATTATCTCTGCAGATCTGTTGCTGGTCCACCTGTCGCTGGTGTGAAATCTTGAACAATGGTTCGTGTCCACTCACCCCTGCTTTTTTTCAATATTTGAGCTGGTGGGCTGCTGCTGCTTCTGCTGCTGCTTCCTGTGCTTCTATAGCACCTGCTACCTTTGTCCTTCATCGGAGGCTCACTTTTTAAAGGTTAGCATTTGTGGGAAGGTTGGACGCGCGTGGGCTTCGGGGTGTGTTGGTACCATCCCGTGTTTCTTGTGACTTGCCACGACATTCAACTTTCGCCCGAATACGAGACACATGGAGAAAGTTTCGGTCGATATAAACCAACAACCATTGGCCTCACAGTTGTTCCGACCTTGCACGGTGAAGATACACACATATTTGGTGCGCAGAAATGGAGAGCTTCTTGTATGTATGTGCGATGTGGCCGGGATTACTCCGCCGTCGCAAACACCGGTAGCAATTACGTGTAGCAAAGCACGTGTTGTCGCGTTTCTGTTTGGGTTCGGTGATGCTGTGCTTTGATTTCGGCGGCAACATTATGCTCGGTGGGGGTGACATCTCTTGTTAGGCTTTAGTCTTTTGGCATCGGCGCAACAGCCATCTCCGTGAGTCCGTCGTGTTGGAGAATAGAGTACTGGCTAGCTAGATGGAAGGGTGCGAGCCTAGGCCCATTCTGAAGTGATATCGTCAAATTTTGCACATCAACCTGGACTGACGTCTTTCTTTCATCGTCTTGCGCGATATGTTGGTGAGGTTATCAATGCTTGGCTCATGCACGTCATGGTGTGCAGGTGGCCGCTTTGAGCAAATGTTTGCGGTGGCGTGATCGATCTCGACCTTGATGTTTCATCGACAGACTTGCAGAGGCCGGCTCACAATGTGGAAAAGTATTCAAACGGCACGGATGCAGAGCATGTCGCTGCGCCCTCCATCTGAACGAACAAAGAGTCACAGCGACTGATAGTCGGTCTATCAAGCCCCTTTTTCGGTAAACTGATATCGACCGCGAATACAGCACATCCTGTCGCTCTTGCCCACCGTATTACCGCCTTCATTGGATTACCGATTGCACGATAGAAATCAATTGTATCGCGTGGTGATTTCTGAACGATGGTTATTGGTGAATAGGTACGTTCCCATATTTCCCGCCAGCAACGGTGGCAATGTTAGCTTCTGTTTCCCACCATCAATCCGGTCCAGCCGCGTCCAACCACCCCCCGCTTCGCACTTGCTACAAACAGCATGTGATTGGTGACGTGATATCGACACCAACATTTAATAAGTGGCAGAACCCTCACGTTGCACCACAACGCGCACACGATCCTCTTGCATACATTTCCTTCCGGGAAGACCCGTGTGCTGCACGTCAGCATTGCTTTTGCTACACGCAATATGCGAAGGAAGTTCCTCCGGAGCCATAACGAACGGTTCGAAGAGCGCGGACTTCAAGCTCCACGCATGGCGGTGCCGCTGCGTGCTACCCGCAGAAAAAGGTAGAGATAATAGTATTTGGGTGTTGCGGACTGGTGTTGGGATGTCATCTTCGAAGTTGCCAGGAAGTTCGAGATGAGATCAAAATTTGATTTCGAAAACAGCTTGCGAAGATGCGAGTGAAATGTTTGTGGTCTTGATCACGCAGAAATTTCCAGGAACGCAATATTTTACTACGGCGGAGCCCCCTTTTCGGCAGCAGACTTGGTCCCGCTCGGCACAACCTACATCAGACCTTCCGCCTCCACCCCCACCGCAAGACTACCACCACATTACACTCACAACCGCTGCTAAACAATCATGGAGAACGATGGAGGTCAAAGTGCTCATGAGAAGGCTGGCCCAGTTCAGTTGCCGGATGTTCATGGCAACACGAGTCCTCCGGCGAGGGCCGCTCCCCTCGCCAGAGTTTCGGTGAACACACAGCACGAAGTCCAAGGACCTCCTCCTCCTACTACCGCTGCCCCGCGGTTTTAGTTACCAGGCTGGTGTCCAGGAAAGCCCCCTACAAGCACGGTCCACAGGAGGCACGCGCAGCAGCCCCTCACGCTCCCACGCCGCTTGAAGCATCCCTAACTCCATCACCTCCGCCNTCCAAGGACCTCCTCCTCCTACTACCGCTGCCCCGCGGTTTTAGTTACCAGGCTGGTGTCCAGGAAAGCCCCCTACAAGCACGGTCCACAGGAGGCACGCGCAGCAGCCCCTCACGCTCCCACGCCGCTTGAAGCATCCCTAACTCCATCACCTCCGCCTCCGCCTGTGCAGCACTCCTAAGATCTATGCCGCTCGCAGCATCGCCGTCATCCTCGTCACGCCGACTTGGTGTGTCGCTCAAGAGCATGTAGAACGGTATCAAATGGCGCAAATGCACCATATCGGCAGCATGCATTGCACCGGGTCTGGCGTGCAGTGACGACTGTCTAACTGTCTTGCGGTACTGTAGCTGGCTCGTCGCCGTGGTAGTGTGTATCACGGTCGAGGTGTGGGTGCATAGCTAGCCTCACGGGCTGGTGCGGCATGTGTCCGGACAACGTCGGGAGTATCTCGGGGAGTATAGGCCAACCAGAAACTGTTCCCAAAAAGATAGATGCGAGCAAGATGGAATTTGATCTTTTCTGCGGTCTTCGAGTGCAACTCGTAAAAGCGAAAGATCAAATTCCTGAAGATCCAGCGGTCTTCGGCGCTCGGGTGGATAAAAAAGATCGAAATCAAATCGAATTCCGATGTTCGCAAACTCCGTATTCCCCGATACATTTATTGCGATGTCGTCCACAGAGCAGTGTCGCTCGCTTGTTTTGGGGTTTTGTATAGTTTGTTTTTTCTCGCTTCGCAAAGAGATATATGAATCAGCCGAAGCATGAACGTGGCTCCGGTCAGCATTGCACAACACAACATTTACACCCGACACGTCCGTACACACAAGAACTTACCGCGTTCCTATCTATCAATCTTGCGTAGACTCGAAGCAATATCATGAAACGTCAACAATTGGCTTAAAGTCCAGGCGGAGCAAGCGACACGTGCCAAGTGTTCGACACATCGCACATCTCCCGTACACGCATCCTAGCAGCCTAGCATCAGTCAGTACAGAGAGCGTCGGGTGGATTTTGTGACGAGAAGACTAGTCTAGTCTAGTCAAGTATCCAGCTTCAAATCATAGAGCGCATATTCCGAAATCATTTTTTTGGAAAATACAGAGGGAGGGAGACATTGCAGCAAGCGAGCACAGGCACCAGCAACATTCCACATATGCGCCTAAGCTCCAAGTGCATTCGGTTTTGTTTCGTCGCCTCTCTCTCTCCACAACGAAACCCAGCAACGCCAGAAATCCTGCCTAGCGGGTGGTGCGCTGACAGAATGATCACAACGATCCCCCCACCCCCCTTCATCGATAACAGGGTTCCACAGCGTTGGCCCCCCACCTTGCAGCCGCCGCCCGCGGGGCGGCCCGACGGCATCATTGAGCCGCTTTGGACGAGCTCGCGATGGGCACTACAAACGAGACGATGCAAGTCCAAGCGGCCATTGCGGCACTGTATGGATCCGATGCTGCGGAGTCTGCCCGGGCAAACACCTTCCTCATGGACTTCACTGAGCAACCGGTAAACGTTTCAGATCTGGCGGTCTCCGCTCTGATTTCCTTTCTGTTTTTTATCATCAACTAAAAAGCCATAGCTGGTTGGGCACTTGTACCGGACGCTGTGCTGCTCGCTTGCGCCGCGTGCTGCTGTCTGAACCCTTCAATTTGTCAGCAGCTAGGATGTTGGCTTGTGCGTAAGGGGGTATTGTTAGCACTGCCGGCCAAGCTACACAACGATAGCCAACCCCCACCCGTCCCTTCCTTCTTTTTTGGCTCCATCGCTTCATCAGAGCAACCGCACGATACGGCACCAAACATACGATTGCGCGGCTGCATAATAATTGGCTCACACTTTTCACCCTGACTCTGATGGGTCGACACAGGCTTGACAAGTGAGAACGACCATAAAACCCAAAAGCAGTCGCCGGTTGGTTGACAACTCACAGACAAAACCGCAAGTCGGCACACAATTTTGCCGCCCCCCCCCCCTTGCTGCTGAACCAGCAGCGTGGCGCCCCTCGAGCACGCAGATTAGCTGTTGTAGACCTATTTTCCTAGATGGTAGTGTACAGCAGACGGGTAGCGGAGGGGCGGTACCAGAAGTAGGCGATGGGCAATAGACACCCTCCGCATAGGGCAATCGTTGTTGTGGCTTGTTCACCTGCAAGAAAGCAGCACTGCTGTACGCGGGACGACCAGCCGTCAAATCCAGAGTGAGTGCGCCATGCCCCTTCAGCTCTGCCCCTTGGTACAACCATGTTGCATTTTGCCAGCAAACGGGCACACGACTCGAAGCCACCGGCACAATCCGGAGAGAACATGGAGCCGCGTGGGCATTCCATCGGTGCCGGGCAATTTCGCCCGCAACGCCAGAAGCACCGTCACGCGTCACACTGCTGTTCAGCCGGCACTGCTGTTTTACATCGCCGTGCTGAGAGCCGTTGCTGTCTGATGTTCGGTACCGTAGTGGACTGCCTCCGTCGTGTGATGGAATGCGCCTGTCCATGTGTCTGTGCGCGATACGATCAATCCCCGTGTGCCACCTAGTATCTACATGAGCCTCATCACCGGATAGGCAGTTCCCCTCCCCCGCCCCGTCTGAAGTACGTGCGTGACACACACAAAATATATTACACAACTATTCCGATTGTTCTGGATCAGCCCGCGTGCCACATCCTGCCGTCCCGACGACGGGTGGATATGGTCTACTGCTGCTGTGCCATAACCGTCGCCACCACCTGCGTGCTGTTGCGCTCCTTCCGGTGTTGCGTCGCGCGCCTCCTCTCCTGTTGTCATGCAACAAAATGCAAGGCGGCGTGGTCGATAAGCGTGGAGCTCCTGTCTGCTTCGGTAGCGCCGGAGTCCGCCTCCGCTCTTCACTACTTCGCGGCCAACACTCTCTACACCAAGGTCCGCAAGCACTGGCACCAGCTGGAGGTGGAGCATCGAGACCAACTAGGCACCGTCATCCTCCAGGTACTGCTGTAGTTCGTGATAATAGTACAGTATGCTTCGCTGTGTTTTCTGCCATAGGTGCGATCGCTTCGTATGTTTTTTCTCGGCGTAGGACGCAGAGTAGGTTGCCGAGTTTGATTTTGCTGCGTTTCCTTGATTATAGGGAAGTCCTTAATGTACCGGGGTTGGTGGTGCGATTTTTCCGTGGCCCTACCAAGCAAACCAAGGCTAGTCTCGAGCGTTCTATTTTGGTTTTGAAACTCGCACCCTCCCTTCGGCTATTTAGCATGGGACAAGTGAAGTACGCCCGTCAGCTACCCCCCTCTTTCACGCTGCCGGCAATGGCCAATAGCACCCTTGGGGGCCGTAGTGTCGCGTGCAACATATACCAACCCCCCCCGCCCACCACCCTGACGGGGTTTCTTCACTTTTCGAATCGTCTGTGCAGCTGTTGCGGAGAACCCCTGCGGTCTCACCATCACCGGTCCATGGCTCCGCGGTGCCGCAGCCGCTGCCGTTCGCCCCGGTAGTGATCAGCCGGCTGTGCTTGGCGCTGGCAGCCGTGGCCGTTCGAGCGGCAAACGGGGTCGAGGCGTACGTGCGAGAAGCATTCGCTTTAAGCCAGGTGTGTGTTGTAAACATGTCCGTCGTATTCCGTGTTGACGATGTACAGTATTCCTTTTCGTTCCTTGAGAGGGGTGACACCTTTGGTGGCAAGTGCAGAAGTGGTAGTGAGGTGCTCCGTATGAGAGATCCAAGCGTACCACGCACTTGTTGCTACAACGCAGAGCGCCACGAGATGCAATAATATCTCGCCAAATAATACTAT
The DNA here is from genome assembly GCA_902602495.3 of Ectocarpus sp. CCAP 1310/34. Taxonomy (NCBI): domain Eukaryota; class Phaeophyceae; order Ectocarpales; family Ectocarpaceae; genus Ectocarpus; species Ectocarpus sp. CCAP 1310/34. The sequence continues at coordinate 58,682 of CACKRE030003793.1, forward strand.
GTGCAGCGAATAGTGTGTTCAATTGTGTGTACCATAGAGTAATAACGACAACACAAACTGCGTGTAGACTGCGGGGAGTCGTCGAAGCCCCTAAAGTGTGGAGGTGCTCGATTCGAACCACTTGTTTCTGTGCCAAGTACAGCAGAGGTCCCTATTTAGTGTCGGGGTGTGCGCCGAAATTTCACCGGCACTAAACCGGACACCGGCACTATTCGAAGTACAGAACGACTTGGTATTCCAGTGTGTGCGAGCCGAAAACACCGGCACTAGAAAGGCAACCGGCACTATTCAACCGGCACCAAACAGGGACCTCTGCTGTACATATGGCACCACAGCAGTAGTACGACTACAATAACAACAGCCAACAACGCACGGGGTGAGTGGTGGGTGCGTGCGTGCGTGCGTGCCCGTGACTAGACCATGAATCGGTGTGCTTCCGCGTGTCCAGAAGGACTGCGTCGCTGTAGATACCAGAACTCCCCCAATACGTCCGTCCCCAACTGCATAACTCCCACTCCTGCACACCCTCGCTGGTCGGTGCCTGTTCTTGCTTTGTATAAAACCGACCATTCGAAAACGCAGTCTGCCTCTGGGCCCGCGGCGGGGGCGGGCGTGGGCGCACACCCCGCGACGGTGGCGCTGTCGCTTCAGATGATCAAGGTCTTGCCCCAGGAGGTAGACGGGGCCGACCTTTCCCGCGCCCGGCGGCTCGAGCTGCAGGACCAAGTCCGGGAGCACAGCTCGACGGTCCTGCACGGTCTCGAGTCCGTGCTAGCGGGAAGCGTGGCGGAGCCGGCGGCGGCGGCGGCCGCCGCGGCAGGTCCAGATCAGAACGGGACCGGAGCACCGGGAGGATCTGGGGGTGGTGGTCTAGTGGAGGCGGAGGCGGGCGGCGGGGCCACGGAAGACGTTGTGCTGGCCGCGCTAGACTGCTTGAGGGAGTGGACGAAGCTGGGCGTCTCCCTGGGCAGGCTTGCGACGGACAGACCCCTGTTGTTGGACCGAGTCGTGAGGCTGCTCGGCGGGGAGGGGGGTCCCGGCGGGGGGGGGGGAGGGGGGGGGGCGGCGGCACTCCCCACCGCGTGCGCGGCCTGCGAGGTGATGTCCGAGCTGTTGGCAGTGAAGGAGTACCCGCGGTCGCCGGCACAGGGCGTGTCGGAGGCGCTGCTAGGCGCGATGGGGAAGATGCCCGTGCTTTTTGCAGCCGCCATACAGGTGTGTGTGTGTGTGTGTGTGTGTGTGTGTGTGTTTGGCATCAACCGCGCTACCTGATGCTTGTGTGTGTGAATAAACTCGCGTAGATGGGTTGAGTTGCCTACAGCGAATGGGGTGTGGGATTGGGACCCACGTCGCTCATCTTCCCTGCCTGTGTGCCCCCAAACGTTGTCTGTGGTTGCTGCGCCCTGCTGCCCTTGGCGCGCGCGTATTGCTAGGTATCGTGGTAGGGTGGATGTCGTCCGCAATTGATGGTATTCAGGGAGCGGCGATGTGCTTGCGGCAGTTGTTGCAGAATAATTTTGCCAGATCAGCATAAACCATACGTGACGCATCGAGTCCAATTTCTATGGCGTACATCTCCTGACCCCACCTACACCCGCGCGGATCCCCTTCCTCCTTGGTCGCCCACCAGACGAAGGATGAAGAATCGGCGTCGACCCTTTGCAACACAGTGGTTTCGTTTGCCCAGGAGGAGATGCCTCTTGTTGCGGGGCAAGAGGGCAAAGGCCTGCCGCTGGTGGAGCTGCTGCTGAGCCTGACGGCGTGCGACTTGCCGAGAATACCCGTCCTCACCCTGGATTTCTGGCTGGAGTTGCAGGTGGGTGGGGGGGGGCGGTTGGATTGGTCTGTGGCGGGTTCGATCGTTGGATTGGAGTGGATTGGATTGGATTCGTCGAAGTGGGCGGGTGCAGACTTGGATGACCCGGTGCCCCATCTGGTTCATCCCTGTCCCCGTGAAACGTAGCCTGGGTCGGCGAAAACGCGGCATATCGCTCCATCCCGGCAATGTAGGGATGCAAGGTCTATGGTCTCACGACTACATGCGTTGACATGAGTGCACCCCCCCGATCCCTTCTTGCCCGAGATACGATTGCTACTTCAGACAACGGCGCATTTACGGCCTAAATAAACAGACCGTTCCTGGCACACACAGACGCCATGCCAAACATGGGCGCGGCCTCTCACAGACAGTTGACTCTCTGTATCGAATTCGCCTCAGCTATGGCCATGCCATCATGCTAGGATAAGCCTCGCCTTGAAACCTGCGTCTTTGCGGCCCCTTGCCACCGTACCTCTCACCATCTTTTTGCTGGTTTTGTTTTTCATCGACCGAGAGCGGCAAATTCTGGCGTATGATAGCGGCTGTAAGACTGCCACCTAGCTCCTGCCGCCGCCCCACCCTCCATACAAGCCCTCCGTACAAGAAAAAGCACCACGCTTGATTGTGCAACCCTTACCCAATCCCCCCTTCTCTCTAAACGGCTACACCAACCACAGGACGTGCCGTTCTCCGAGAGACACCCCTCCCTAGGCCGACCGGTATACGTGCGACTGCTGAACGTCCTGCTCGCCAAGTGCGAGCTGCCGGCGGGCTTCGTGTCGTGGAGCACCTACACCAGCGACAACTTCGACGAGGACGCGATCACGGAGCTTAGAGAAGGGGCGCAGGTAAAAATTGTTGTGTGCAGTTACAGCAGCAGGTTCGCGTTTTTTTTTGTTGCGTCGCGTGTGTTTTGCATGTTTTCCTGTCCGCCATGTGTGTTGTGTCACCGGCGACAAGCTATCTGCAACCGGCCGGTCTCGTTTGTTGTTCGTTGTGCTTGTGATAGTTGAGTTCTTTCTTTTGTAGTGCCCGGAGCGAAGCGAGTGTGTTTCAGGTCCCTATGGCAGCAATGTCGAACCTTGTTTTGTACCAAGTGTGTTGTGTCCAGCTGGAGTTTATGCATACTTGACAACCGATATTTTTCTAGCCGGATAATGTTTCCCCCGGAGTGCATGCATGCGTTGAAATCAATCCTCTTGTTTGTGTACGGGACGGGGCGACTGCGAGATTCTTTCTCAACCGCGGTTTTCGTTTCTTTCGCGTATTAATGGACGTTTTTTTCGAGTGCGGATCGTCTCGCGTGACCTACCTCTCTGCCCGCCCCACGCGTGCGCTCGGAGTTGCTCCGGTTCCCCGCTCTCGTTGGTGCGCCTGTCGGACCCATCTATTTCCATTCCGCTTCAACCGCTGCTGTGATATACTCAGGGCGTAAAGGACGTGTTGATGGTGATCTATTACATTCTCCGGGCGGACTACCTGTCGCACGTGATGGAGAGGCTCAAGGCTCGACCAGAGTCGTGGCAAGCGCTTGAGGTGAGACGCTGGAGAGAAAAGTGTATCTTCAATGCTGAAGAAACGTGATTTGATGTGAAGTCCCCGACCAGTGTTTGAGGCAATCGACACGACGTCTGGTGACCGTTCAGTACAGTACACGACCGCTCGTTGTGTTTGTAGCCGATCAGTAACAGCGGTGGCGGCGTTTTTGTTGTTACCTATTCCCCCAGCACGTCTCCACAAACGTCTCCACAAAAAAGTTTAGCCGCCCTGTTTACTTCAGTTTCTTCCGTCTCCTCCTCCGTTGCGCCGCCGCCGAACGGCCTCCTCGGTTGCTGCTCCTACCCGTTGTCGCGCAACGTTGATTCTTAATCGCGTAACGCGTCCCAACCTGGTCCCCCGTCCATCTAAACAGGTAACCCTCCTGGCGGTCACGCTAGTGTCGAAGGAGATCCGGGACTGGATGGACGCGCACGCGCGGAGCAAGGACGAGGAGCGTGCCGAGGACGCCGGGCGCACGCACGCGCTGGTGTCGGCCCTGATCAACGAGCTCCTGGTGAACGCGTCGCTGTCCTCGGTGCCGCTGGTGCTCGCCGCCGGCTGCAAGCTCGTCGGCTCCTTCGCGACCCTCGTCGGCGGAGGGCGGTACGGCCGGCCGCGCTTCGGGTCGGTCGGCGGCGGCAGCGCCGCCGCCACCGCCGCCGCCGTTGCGGCGGCGGCCGCCAC
>CACKRE030003793.1:64033-84960 GCA_902602495.3 Ectocarpus sp. CCAP 1310/34
CCCCCCCCCCCCCCCGCCTTAAGATTTCCGAGGCTCTGCAACAGCTAGCCCAAGCGGTGCGTTTCTTGGACGTTCGGGATACCCCGCCCGCACCGCCACCGGGGTCTCCCGCGGCAACAGCAGCCCGAGGGATTTCTCCGGCGGGACCGGTCTCGGCGGACGGAGGAGCCGGCGGGGCTGGTCCGGGAGGGACGGGGGCTGGAGGCGGCGGCGCCGCCACCGCCGCCGCCCAGTCTCAGCACATCTCGACGGAGCTCGTCCGCACGCTGTGGCCGATGCTGGAGGCCGTGCCTGGGCGGATGGGCGGCAGCCCGGAGGTGATGCGGCAGCTCTTCCTCCTGGTGGGGAAGCTCCTGACCTCGCTGAGGATGGTCCTCGCCCGGCAGGTTCACATCCCGACCCTCCTGAAGATGATCATGGACTCGTACGACGAGCACCAGTACCCGTGCTGCCTGGACATCATGACGACGGCCGTGGAGGTGTACGGGTCCACGGACGAGGCGATGGAGCACTTCCGCGCCCTCCTGGGCAGGGCGTCGACGCGGACCTTCACGGTTGTGCAGGTATGTGTCCTTATTTATTTGCAACATTGACCACGTAACCGCGTAACCGCCTGGTCACCGAAAATTATGTCAGTCTTGTAGCGGGAAAAAAAACATCCACACCTTCTAATCAAAGGGTATGGCTTCTACGGACGAGGGGGACACAGGAGTTGGACGACAAGTGTGTGCGTGTGCGTGTGTGTGTGTTTCTTGCTGCGCTAGCTGGCTGACCAATGAAATTACGCCAGTCTCAGTGTGTTATGCTTGTGTCTTCATTGATAGCGTCGACTGTACCACCCGGCCGACCAACAAAAATACCCCAGTCTCAGCGAATTGAAAAACACGAACACGCTTTGTGTAGTTATCGTGCGTGTCGTCCCATCTACTTCACTCCGGACGTCAGTTGACGTCTTTCGTCTTGCTGTGCGCATCAGTCTCGGGGTCGTACTGGAGGAGAGGACTCAGGGAAGATTTTCTGTGTTGTACGTGCAGGTGTGCGTGCGTGCCTTCTTCATGAGCTACCACGAGTTTCTTGTCTTGCCTTTTTGTTTTGGCGAGTATACCAGCTTTTGTTTGTTTTCGATCCGTCTTTTCCCTTCGTCACCCTCAACTTGCGACCCCCCCCCCCCCCCCCCCCCCCCCCCCCCCCCCCCCCCCCCCCCCCCCCCCCCCCCCCCCCCCCCCCCCCCCCCCCCNCCCCCCCCCCATTGCGCGCCTCGGCTTCATACCAAAATGAATAAGGCGGCCGCAAGACCCGGAGAAGTCCCACAGCTGGTGCGCTCGTACTTCGAGCTGCTGTTCCGCTTCCTGATTTTCTGCCCGGCGGGGCTGCTCGCTTCCACCGAGCTCGACACCGCCCTCCGGCTTGCCGTGGCCTGCGTCGGCGCTGCGGATCTGGAGCGAGAGTCGGCGAGAGCGGTGCTGGTGTTCCTCGGCCAGCTTGCCGGGCGCTGCGGCGGGCAGCTTGACCGGTACAAAGGGGAGGTGGAGGCGGCGCTGGCCCCGCACGGGGAGGCGCTAACGCGGCTCATGTTCGCGGCGCTTGCGGTGAGCGAGAGGGGTGGGAGGGCGCAAAGGGGGCAGGTAGGCGAGGGGGTAAATAGAAAAAGGGAGTGCAAAACACACGCACACGCTACTGCTTCCGCTTGGGTCCTCCATGCGTCGAAGCATCGAAAAAGAAATGTTTTTCCCTCATCTTTTTCGTCGTGATGTCTACTGGTGCCGCCATCGTCGCCTCCTCGTGGCGCTTGCAGGGTGCCTCGCCCTCCCTGCTGTGGCCCAACCTCATCGACGCTTTGTACGCCTTGCTGAGGACCTTCTCGGAGCCGCAGCACCAGGGGGTGTCACAGCAGTGGGTTTTCGGGGCGCTTCGGGACGACCAAGTCTGCGCTGCTCTCAGCGAAGAGGTGCGTCCTTACCCATACGCCGTGGCCCTTGAGCTTTGAATTTGCGTACACTTTGCGCGAGGCGGAGAGAGCGGGGGCTAGGAGGAAAGAAAGAGCGGACGAAATAGTTAGAAAGTTGTAACAACGGAGCGGCATGCAGGGGCGGGGAACGTACTCACTAGATGCTTGTCACGTTACCAAAAGACCCGCGCATCCCTCTCGAGACGGCCCGCCGTTTCAACTCTCCTACTCGATAACCCACGGTGACTTACAAACGTGATGTTTTTGCTTTTCAAGTCCACCCGGAAGTGGTTCGCCCGCCTTCGAGGAGGTGGTACGTGGAACGGATGGAGAGGGCGAGGTAGTGCGTTGGAAGCTGTGGTTGATTGTATCTCACGGAGTTGCTACACGCCCGCCCCTTGTCGTAAGTCTCGCTCGTTACAGCTCTACGATCTTACCCCAGCCCCTCTAGAACGACGATGATGGACGGCACTTGCAAATACAGTAGACTTGCTACGTAAGCGGCCAACGCGGACAGCCGGTCCGTTCCGAACGTCGCTCGCTCGTCTCTATTGTTGGGGTCGTCTTCGTCGGTTTACTACTGTCTTTCGTTTTCTTTTGTTCCTGCTTCCAGGAGCGGCAGCACGTGCTGGACGCCGTGTTCCGACTTCTCAACGACAGCCGGTCGCGGTTCAAGGCGCTCATGCTGGACTTGGCGAAGATCTGCCACAACGAAATGACCAAGGATGGGCTCCTCGCCTACTTCTTGTGACGCAAGAGTAACCACAAGCCCCCCTCTATCTATACATGCCATCTACATATACATTTTCTTTTTGTCGGGTGTGGGTGTATGCGTATCTTCATTTTGTTTCATCTCTTTCGGTATCGACTTATCTTTCAATAAAGTATCCCCCCCAATTCAGCATCCTTCGACCCCTGGTTTGCGAAACATCGACATGCTCTAGGCCTGTGGTTTCGCGCCGCGGCCCCGGGGAGATGGATAGTAGTGATTATACCCCCATACCCCCCCGCCGCCGAGTTAGCGACCACCTGCATCATCCCCCCAAGACCGTGATTCAAACGTCGAGAGATGAGAGAGAGAGAGACACACACACAAGTCTCGTCGTTTTTCTCAGTTTTGGAAGGAGTGTCAGGTGGCTTTTGCGGAGGCGAGTAGGTGGACGTGGGGGCCCCCATGTGTGTGAGACAAGATGGCGGCAGGTGCACCCCCGGGGTTTGGTGTTTGGAGGGTCTAGGCGTTGTCGTCGCGCGTTCATGGGAGAGACGAAGGCGGCTGGAGAGATAGGTCGACCGCCGCCAGGTGTGTTTTCATGGATCACAGGTTTAGCCTCGCAGGTCTGCGTGTGTGTGTGTGTGCGCGCGTGCCTGTTACTGGGTTCTCTACAGCTTCTTGTGCTCGCTTTCTCTCCTTCCTTGCCGGCGGAAAGTGCAGGAAAAGCTCAGTGGCCGGAGTTTGCATGGCTTGCGCCGTTCGCTCTATTCACCTGTGTTGGTTCGGTTCGTAATTTGAGGTTTATTTACATAGGGTAGTAGCCCTCCTGGTCTAGCTATCGGGTTGACTTTCACCCACTGCTTTTTCTACGCGTTTGTCGTGAAAAGTGCAGCAATGGTAACAGCAGAACAGCTTTGCGATTCGGGGTTCTTGTTCGTGCATGTGTGTTGTGACTGTTGTTGTTGTTGTGCCGTCCGATTCCGATAGTTTTTGGCGTCTTTGGTGAGGTTGTTTGTGTTCGCTTTCGCACTGTTTTTTGCGTGTGTTTCATTTACCTGTACCTGGCTAGATTCATCCTGTGTGCTGCTGCTGCTGCTGCTGCTGCTGTAGTTTTCACAGCCAGTACAGCTTGATTGCTCGGGCGAGACTAATAGATTGAGATGTGTGTAGTGTTGTCTGCAAGCTTGGGCGCGCCAAGTTGATTAGCGAGCTAGCTCGTTGTTTCTTCTACATTGTACCCTGCAGAGGAGAACACGTGTCTTTGAGGGAGCAGGGGTGAACGCCAGAACCACGCTCCAACAAATGACCCTTGCTTGCTCGCTCTCTCTCTCTCTCGTCTTTGTTGGGTTTTTTTTGCGTGTTGTCACGCGAAATGTGTTTGTACCTCTAGTGTACGTTCGTGTGTCTAGTGTGTTTGGTTCTTTGAATCGCCCGTCACATCGTCTCTTTCACCTCCTCTCTGCTCCGGCATTAAGTTGTACGATGGCTGAGAAGAAGGTGGTTGGAATGGTGGGGAGGGGCGAGCAAAGCCATGCAAGTTCAAAGAGGGCGGTATTGTATTTTTAGCTAATAGAGGGGCGCGAGCGAGGGATTGGAAGGGAGACCCGGCGACGACCCATTTGTGATGCGACCATCTTGTTTTTCTTTTGTAAGTTTCCATGATGGTCATCCTTTTTCTTTTGTTTGGTTCTTTTGCAGCTCTGCATTCAGTAGAAACCTTTGCTGACTGCATGCTGCTGCATGTTATGACTCATGACATGACATCAATCGATAGACGGGGCTTTTGCAGAAAATTGTTTTTTCATCTGTGTCTGCGCTGTTGGGCTGCGTGGGTGTCTCGTTGTTGCTCGTCTGCCAACGTTTCCATGATTGGGCGTGGTGGTTCGTTGCGTAGCTGCAGAGGTTTCGCTTCAAGCTTCGTGTTCCTTCTGGCACCCGCTTGTCACCGATTTGAGGGCCATGGGCGCGCGCGTTGTGTCTTTTGAAAATGTGTGGGGTCGGAGCGATATGCATGGACCGTCGGCGGTTGAACGATGTGCCGGCCCGTAGATGTTGTGGCGGAGGCCTCTGTCCTGTGTACGAAGTGTTGCTTGCTGTCGAATCTGTTTTGTTTTTTGTTAGTCTCAACTCTGTGTTATCTCTGCACCGTGGGTGTGTTTGCCCGTGGTTGATTCTAATATGAAGGGAGAAATAGAATGATCAAGATGGTGTGCCGGTAACGACGTGCGTGCGTTGCGCATGTGTGGAGGAGGCAAACGGCAGCGAAGGCAAGAAAAGGGTATTAGTTGTGGATGCAAAAACGCTTCTTTTTATTCCAGGACGAGAAGGAGGGGCTGCCGGCATCAACGGAGTGTGGCGAACTTTCCTAGGCTGGATGGTGGGGCGTCGTCTGATTTGGCTGCTGGTGCTTTTCGGGGTAGTTCGTTGTGCAATTAATATTCGTTTATGATTAGTAATGAATCGTTGTTTGTCGGTGTAGGTGTGCTCGACGCGTTGTTGCATACTTTTGTGTCCGCGGTGGGGGTTACGACAGGAACACGGTCTCGAGGCGAGGGGATAGCGGGGTAGGCACGGGGTTCGGTTTCTCTTCGGCGGGTACGTTGATCGACCATGTGCGGATGGATGGAAACCGGTATACACCCAAGGAAGAGGTGTGTGTGCATACGGACCAACACAGTCCGTACGTACGTACGTGTGCACGCGTTGTGAAGAATGAAGCATTCGTATGGCACGGTTCCTTTGCCCTGACGATGCTGGATGAGACAACTGAATGTAAATTCATGCTGCCGCAATGGTGTGGGGGACGGGATGTGGATTTAACAATCATTGAACAATCGGAGGGACAGACGGACGTGTACGTGTTGACGTCTTTAGGTGAGTGGAAAAAGTCCTGCTCGATATTGACTGACGGTTAAACTTTAGACTACAGTTAGTTGAAGGATGTAGACTAGACATTCCTCGGGAAAAACATGTTTGTTTGTTGCCGTCACTGTGATGTGCACAAACAACTGCAGCGAGCTACTATACTTGTATTTTACCGCCGTTTATTCTCTCCCGTCCATGACACTCTCGAAACAAAAGATTCAAGCGCTCATTGAAGGGATGGTGTCTGTGTCCCTAGTCTACATACATATCTATATGCATAGGTTGCGCATATATATTGCTTACAACAAGCTGCAATTTTGGATAATCATCATTGGAAACGGTTGTCGGAAGGAGTGTATGGTGGTGAGAATGGAATTGATGCGCGTATGGACTTTTCTTCCATCTGTTGCGTGTATTTGTTTCATTGCGGATCCCAGCCGAAAGTGTACCAGGTTGGATCTGCATGCCGACATCAGGTCTGGTGCGTAGGGTTGAGAAACGTTGGGTAACGCCTGTGCAAGGGTCAGTGTGTCCGAGTGGTTAAGGAGACAGATTTGAAACCTGTTGTGATCTCACGCGCGGGTTCAAATCCCGTCGCTGACGTGAACTATTTTTCCGGAGCGTGCAATTTAAATTTCTTTTCCCAACTGTTTTTTTTCTTCTCTCCAACTACTATATATTGCCGGCATGCATCTTGAACAAGTAGTGTATGATTGCTTTCTAAGACATGTTGTCTTGCCCTTTCATGCACCCCTGTGCAAGTAGCTCCAGACTGACTGTCTATGCCACAACTCTATTCGTGTTCAGGATAAATTTTGTTCGCCTGTGCCCCCACTCACTTTGAGATACGAGATGCACACATGCATGCATGGTATCCTTCTATTTTTTTCGGACATCTGAGCGATGCTGAATACATCGCAGCTCATTGGGTCGCTTTTGGTAGCACGCAGCCTCACGCCCGGAGAGGGAGAAGATCCCTGAGCGACGTTCATTCGTACTTTTTTTATTGTCGCAGGACAAACTCACTCCTGGCCGTCCGTCCGTGCCACTGCTCGCAAACGGTATGCCCTTCAATGTAGTATTTTACTCTCCACCGATTGGCGAAGGAAGGGAGGGAGGGAGGGAGGGAGTGGTGAACAACTCACTGCATTGACACGCATCGATCGGTTTCAGATGCACACTGAGATGACATTGGCCCGTTCATCTGCGGCGCACAAAAATAAGTAGCACATGCTTCGCGCCTTCACCACACGCTACTACAGTACAAACAATACTTTGACAATAGATGTCGACTAGATGATTGGAGGGGAGACGACCGACACATGGCAACAAGCATGATTTCTTGTTTCTCCAACACACCAAGAAGAACGGAAAGAATTGCAAAGAAAGGGATCAACATGTGGTCCCCGATAGTTCGTTCTAAGTAGAACAAACATTCAGTGGTGATCGGAGAAGAGTAGGCAGTGGTGCCTGCCGCGTTTCTGAAGGAATTCAACCGTGCGTGGTCAACGGCGGATGGTTGGTGATGACCCTGGTAAGAAAAAATAAATTTGTCCCCCGCTATAGGCTCTCGCTCGCAATAATCTGTTCCGTCAATTTAGGATACATTGCTATTTACTATTTACCACCCATCCATGCACTTGTTTTTCAAAGTGGAAAATCAACATTCAAGCTTCAATCTATCTTCCCTGCCGATCGTTGATTTTGCTTGCAGCCGGTTCGCAGTGCCCCTCTCCCGGGCCGTCGCCCCACCCCGCATTGATAAGCCGCTGCCTGCAGTAGCCCAGCGGGACCACCCGGTGCTTTTGGTGGTCTCGAGAGTTGGTAGCCCCGGCCCCGAAGACTCGCCACGTCCGTCCCTCGGACACGTCGAGATCCAAATCTGCGAACAACTTTCGCACTCCTTGCTCCGTCTGCAACGCCTCCAGGCTCGTCTCGACCATGTTGCACGCGGCGGTCGGCTGAACAGCCGAAAGGTCTGGTGGTGGTACCGCCGAAGACGGCAGCGGCGGCTCCGCTGCGGGGGGAGGGTAGGGAAGAGACGGACCACCCCTTCTTGGCTTTGTGCCTCTTGATGCGTCGTCGTCGTTACCGCTCGGCGGTGTCGATTTCCTTTCGTAACACCTCCTGAATGTTCTAGGGGGGCGGGTGGGATGAGATGGGTGAGATGGGTGAGATGGGTGAGTTGGGGCGGACGGGTGAAGGAGGAGGGTAAATCCTGTTCTGTTTTTGCGTGCCTGAGTCGCTTGCAAGACCTTGGTCGCATTCTCCTTTCGAGACGGGACATCGTTTCTGCTTCATATGGTAACGCCTCTAATTGTCGGCCATTCTAAGTGCAGCGTCATGTTTCGTGCCATAGCTTAGGATGATTGTTTCCATGTTTTCACCTTAACATGCTTGCACGAGTTTTCCGCTGCTTTTGTGTCTCGCCTGTTGTTTCGGCGACCTCTTGAATGTTTCTGGTTATCCTCGCGGAATCATCAGCCCCCACGCCTTATGTTACTCCTCCGCCTCTGTTTCTACTAATGGACAAAGCCAACAACACATTCACGCACTATACGCCTGGTTTGAGCGACAAAGCTCAACGCAAGAGGGGGGGATGTTGGTAGATAACACCACATGCATCGCACCGAAGAAGCACAAGTCGGATTACAGTTGGATTGCCCTCTTTGTCCCGAGTTCAGGCCTCGGTGGGTGTCGAAGTAGAGCCTGCACGGACACCTTTTTTAGGGAACGTTGTGGACTTGACTGTTCATCGATGTTAACCACCCTCGAACAACTGCCTGCCTGCTGTGAACACAACACCTTCGATATGGACATCGACCTTCGTACCGTATCTGGGTCTCCGTGTTTGCGGCATACGCAATCAGTGCCTCGAACCCGTCCATGTCAACCTCCTGGACGGGCGAAAGACGACGGTTCTCACCCCCACCACACGGCGCGTCCGCATGCTGCCGGCAACGGTTGTGAGCGCTAGTAGCGGTAGCAGCAGCGGTAGAAGCTCTTGATTCGTTGTGGGCGGGAAGGAGGAGCCAGTCGCTCCGCTTGTGCCGGCGGCAGAAATGGCCTAGTTCGATACGGCTCTTCAACACCGCCGCCGGATCGCGACGGAGCACCACGACATCCACCCGAAAGTGCGGCGCTAGCTCGCGCTGATTACAAAAAAAAAAAAGATTCGCAGTAGAAAGGTGAGAGATCAGAAGCACGCCCGGCGGCAACTACGCGAGGGTTGTTGTATGGAGTAGCTTCTCTGTGGTGCGCAGTCTACTTTTCCACCGTGGCGCGTTCTGATGATGAGAAGGTTTTGAAAACACTTCCACGGTTTCAAACTCCGCAGGTCTTCTCGCACACTGTACAACTCGCGCGTGTCATAGCAGCGTCGACAACTGGCTTACCATAACGACATCCGAAAACGTCTTCAGGAACAGGTGTGACGTCTCGACGTACGTCAGCGTTCCGACGCCGCTGTCCGACAGGTGCTGCCGTGCCGATCGCAAGATTTCCTCGGCTTTGTGGCGGCGTTCCTCGTAGCTCTTTTCTGGATCGGTTGCCGCCGCCAGAAGGTTATGCCGCCCGCTGAGCTCAGGAGAAGCCTCGTGAAAAGCTTCGACACCCGGAGATGTTCCCAACAATTCAGACAGGTAATGTGTCCCACACCTTCCCGTACTGTGCCATGACGACAGAACAGGCGGTGCGAAAAAGACTCTTGTATATCTGTCCGTCGTTTCTGAGCTTGACAAGCATTTCCTGGTGCACACAAGTACAACTGAATCGGGGGCAAACATTGATACAGATTGACAGGCGATATTTCACCCAGAACACAGATTCCAAACACTTCATTAATCTGCGCGCGAATTCGGTTCTTTGCATTCACCTTGCCACAAACACAAAGCGCAGGTTTCCCGCCATTGTAGACCTCGCCATGGCATCGTCTTGAACAACGAGCTCCTCTCTGGTGTATTTTCTGCCTTGAGCAGCAAGAAGGGTAGTGTTTGGTTCCAACACCCCCTCTTCTGCTTTGCGAGTGGGGTGCTTCCCCCAGACTTCAACGCCGCCGATGAGCACATGCTCTTCATCGGCGGCCCCTCCTCTCTCCCCCTCTCGTTTGTCCCCACCGTCACCAACAGAGGCGGCGAGAACATGAAGCAAGACGTCCTCGACCCACATCCCCTTCTCGTTACCACCCGAAACGGCCATGTCGCCGGCGTAAACACGAGCCTCGTAGACCACGCTCCCGTTTGCCCACGCTCGGAACGAGAGCGCGCCCCCGTTGCCCGGTGTACGCCGCATGTCCGCCTCGAGCTGTATCGCGGTCGTTCTGCCGTTCTCTATTGAGAACGGGAGTTGGTGAATCACGTGCACCTGTGCGTCGGGGGGAACGGAGGGGGAAGACGGAGTGCCGACCTGAATCGCTACCTTGTGTGTTCGTTTGGGGGAGTTCGGAGCCGCAAGAGCCCCTCCAAGCACAAAAACATATTTTCGTATTCTCTGGTAGTCCGATAAGCCCTGGCTCGCCCATCTTCGAAAGTGGTCTATGGTGAGGAGAGTAAGGTTTATCCGAGAGAGTGGCGGTAAGGGACCGAAGCCTCGCCTTTTCGAGCAGGTACGCACCTCGCAGACCTCTTTCAATGGCCGCCCCAGCACCATCAGCGAGCAGAAACCGATGGACCCTTCGCGCCAGCGCACGAAAAATCGCACGTCCCCCGACATTCCCAGCCCGGGAAGCTTCCCTCGCGGGCTCTTCTTTGGGTCCCACCGTGGGTGAACCCAGTACCGCACCACCCCATGCAGGGGACGGGGTCGGATGACAGATCGTCCATGCAGCCCAGACGAGCCACCGTCAACTCCAGCCCCCCCATCTCCTTGCTGTTGCCCCTCGATGCAAACGTGTACCCAGCCACCGACCATTCGTGGCGGAATGGCGACACGATTACGATTGCCGAGGACAGCGCCACGTGAACCCGGTTCGGCTGTCGGTTCGTCACCGTCTTTGCTGCGCGCATCATAGGCCCGCAGTCCTTCCCAAGCGCCCATGCTCCCCTTGAGCTTCCAGCCTCCCCCGCAAGTGACCCGGAGGCTGCTGCTGCAGCCGCCGTCGCCTTGGTAGGCTCGACCGGCTGCCCAAGCGTCACCCCACGCCAAGAGAGAGAGCCCCTCCAACACCTCGTAGTCTCGACCCTGGATGCCCTCAAGCTGAGTCTCTTGGTAGTACGTAGCTCCCCAAACGTTTGCGGTGTGGGCGCGGGCAGATGGAGAGAGCAAGGACGAACTGGCGGCGAGGGAACGGTCGACCTCGGTGGAGAAACGCTGGAACAGTCCGTCCACGGAGGCCCGAAGGTTGGGCGCGGTACGGTGGGCCCTTCTGTGCTCGGTCGGAGGGTGCGGCAGGTCGATGAGGTACGCCGCCGGCAGCGCGCGGAACGTCCACCCGAGGCGGTGAAGGTGCCAGCAGTGGGACACCTGCGTTGTTACCGCCGCGTCGTTATCATCGCGAGGGAGGTCGAACATCAGTCACGATGAAGAATATGGAGGGTAGGTCTTGATTGGAGCTTCATAGCGTCTGGAGGTGCCTCCAGCTTTGCTTGCACGTGAGCGGGATGTCGTGGAACATGTATCTACACATTTCGGGTGAGGACGTCATGACGGGTCGTGATGCCCCGTGATGCTGCACAAAGGACATGGAAGCGGGAAATCGCAGCGGTTGGACGTTTCGCCGTCTTCTTCGAAGAGTAGTTTGGAGGAGAATCGACGCTGCCTCCAAGGCCTGGAGACACAATTCCCTTGATAACGCGGGAGGCTTTGTCGAACCCGGTGCCCGTCTCGTCACGTCCCACATCGCAAAGAAATGACGAAGCCGCCCTTCCTGATTTAACGTTGCACTGTGTGCCGTGTGATCTGTTTCAAGCTTTTTTTCTAGTTCATTACGTCAAGTCACCACCAAACAGATTCCGTTGAAGATATCGCCCATCCCATTTTATTGCCACCTACGGCCATGTCGCCTGGATACAGACAGGATCCACGGCGCGAGAGAACGGTACTCAAACGTAAAGGTGAGCCGACTTGTAGTTGTGGTCTGTTTAACAAACACATATGATCTTTCGTTGGTAGTCGAGGAGGGCCCGTGGAGACAGTCACTCGCGGCCGGACGGGGCTCCCCGCGCCTCGGGAACTACGCAGTGTGCAAGTGCAGCCCCATCGTCATAAGAGACGACTTCGTTCTGTTCTGCAAACGTTTCTAGCTGTAAAACGAACTCGAGACGTACGACGGTGATTGAGTCTAATCTTGACGCTTACCTTGTCCAGTCCAAACCCTCGAAACCTCTCGTCAAACGGCGGGGCGTGGGGGCGGAAAAAGAAGCCGTATGGCTCGTAGCCTTCTGCGTACTTCACCTATCGAAAAGAATTGCAGTTACAAAGAACGTCTTGCAGTTCGATTACACAATGGTAGTGCTGTTTTAACGAAAACTACCAATTGAGGAAAGAACAACCACCAGAACAGAACAGCGGGTTGTCTTAACTTGTTTTTTACCTCGTACGGAGTCGCATCTACTGGGAGTGTTGTCCACCGATCGAGATTGGTCTGTCGGTGGCCCTCGGGGAAACACGCAGCATGGAAGGCCTGCAGGTCCCCTGCCATGACGAGGTCAGCGGCCTTCCGCTTGTTGCCGGCTTCCTGCAGAAGAGCGCGGATGCGCGGGTCGTCCGGCGAGCTTGCGCCCACGAATTCTAGCGCAGGGACAACCAAAAACGTTGGTGGACGCGCGTCCAGGGTCGTCGCCTCTGTGTCAGCCCCTGAACAAGAGGCCGCGGGGAATGCAGGGGCTGCGTGAGTGGGAGACCTTCCTTCTCGGCATATTTCAAGGAGTCGCGCGTACACCGGGGGACGGCTGACGACCTCGTGGAGACCCCGCATGGGCATGGCGTCGACGTCCTGACATTTGATGCACAAAACGAGGGTCCAGGAGCTTTTCAACAAAATCAGAGTCGTACCGTTGAAAGTAAGGTTTTGCATGGTACCGCGAATGTGATCATCAGTGTAGCCTAACCTTCGACAGACCAACACCGAAAGCTGCCTATGTAAGGTCGGAGAGCTTGTTACTTACTCACCAATGACAAGACCAAGTCGGTTCTTGATGCGCGGAGGGCGGCGTTTCGGAGCGAATTTACGGGGTAGAGACCATCTCTCGCAGCCAGACTAGGGGCGGGCTGGCACAGGCTTATGTCCAGGCGGCATTTCCCCGTGGACTCTACCCTACGATGAAGGGCCGACACCTTCCGT
This sequence comes from Ectocarpus sp. CCAP 1310/34, assembly GCA_902602495.3. Classification (NCBI taxonomy): domain Eukaryota; class Phaeophyceae; order Ectocarpales; family Ectocarpaceae; genus Ectocarpus; species Ectocarpus sp. CCAP 1310/34. The sequence continues at coordinate 76,838 of CACKRE030003793.1, forward strand.
CGCATGTGTTGATCCACATGGCCCCCTCCACCATTGATTATGGCCGCCGAAACCACGCCTGTCCAGAGATCGCACATTCGCTCGAGGCGTTTCAGCCGGGAGAGCGAGCACTGTGTAAAGATGGTGATGTCGGATTCAACGCGGCGGTGACGGCTCTCAAGCCTGCGGTGAGGGTTAGCCGAGGTGAAGCGACACAAACAAACACGTTGGTGGTTTGTGCTAAACCAAGGGGCGCGGGAAGGATGCCCAGCAGAGCACAAGGAAGGGCGATTACCTACACAGTCAAGATCTCCGCGCCCTGGGGGTAACTAATCTCGTCGACCTAACCATCGTACCCAATCCCAGCACACCCGCCACGCCGTGACATTTCCAAACTAACGCGACCATCGTGGTGTCTCACCTTGCGACAACGTCGATTCTCTTTGGATGGTACTCGTACCAAAGCGCGTGCACGCTGGCCCAAAGAGCGTGACGCATGGCGTCTCGGAGGGCGTCTGTGCAGGCCGTTCTTGTCACCCCAACACTGCACTTGCCGAGCTTTGGCCCTGCCCCCGCGGGCCAACGCCCCAACTGGCTCTTTTTCAACCCCAAAGAAAACCTTCTCTTGGTGCTGCCACCTCGCGGGGGGTGTCTTCTCTGCAAAGCTTCCGCGTTGATCTCCTCCTTCGCCACTTTGTACTGCTCGAGAATAGCGGCAAAACGCTCGGAGTGATGCCCCTTGGCGGGCAATGAGAGTTCAGCAACAGCTTCACGATCGAACGTTCTGCGCCACGACTCTGAACGCTCATGGGGGGCATGCACGAGGAACAGACCATGCTCCACTGTGAACGAAAAACCAAGGCTGTTGAGTCGATAGAAGAAGATAACCTGGATAGTATCCACCAGCGGAGGACGCGAACAAGGATTATAGGGGTCAACATACTATAAGCGCGGGCAGCAACGATAGGGTGGCGCTTAGTTGAGTTTGAATCACCACGATCATTGCGACGAAGAATTTTCACGAAACTTTAGAGTTGTGGTTGTATTGCACAGTGGCACACCTTGTTCCTTCCGTAGCCCTCAAATCGTTCGTCAAACGCAGGAACAAGCACCCGATTCATAATAACGAACGGCTCGAAGCCTTCCTCATAGGCGACCTCGTACCAACCGGACAAATCGGTGGCTGCCTTCCACCTGTCGAAGTTCGTGGCTCGATGTCCTTGAGCCCACACTCGGCTTGCGAACGGAGCCACGCGTCCTTGTTCCCACTGTTTTAGCAATTCCTGCTTACAGGCTAAAGTCTTCAACCACCACGACTTCTCGGGCATTTCAGTGGCTGCTGTTTGTGCAACATCTTCATTACTAACACCATCGTCGTCGTCGTCGCGGGCGGCGGACACCTCAAAAGCTGGCAACACGACGCAATTCAGTCGGCAGGATACGCGCTTAAAAATAGATCCAATCTCCCCAGATGCACGAAGCAGGCGAGTAAGGCGCCGGCATGGGCGAAAGTCCACATCACAAATCAACACAAGGTCGGTGCCCGCCTGGGCCAGAGCTCGGTTCCTCAGTTGGTTGATGGGGTACCAGGATGCCTTCGACGGGCTTCCACGAGTAAAGCACTGCACGCGTACGATCAGCTGGTCCAACCCAGGGAGGGCATGAATCGCATGGCGAACCCGAGTAGATGCGGTTTTGTCCTGAACAAAGACGGCTACACATATGGTGGACACTGCCGATGCGGCGGAGTTACTCTTGACGGTCCTGTCGTCGCCGTCCGTGAGGGCGAGGCACAACCCTTCCAGCTGATGGAGACGATCATCGGAAAGATGGGTTATCACTGACAGCAGTGTGCGGGGGCAGCCATTTCGTTCAACTCGTTCGAGTCCAAGGACTTCGCCCCACAACAGCCGCAGCCGATGTACCCGCATGTACATCGTAGACTATAGTCTAGTCAGAAGACGTGCGGAAAAATTGTTCTCAGATGCAGATTTTTTCGTGGGGCGGCGGTTGGCGGTTGACGGTTGGCGACGGAGCAGCGGTGGGGTGGCGGCGATTGTGGAGCGCTAATGGATTGAAATCAGTTGTAAAGAAGGGCCAGATCGAACGTCAACACCACAGCCACAGGCAGGCCGTGTCCGAACGCGTCGGCGCACAGCGCACTGGACACAAGTCCGGTCAAAATGCGGTGGAACTGCTGCTTGTTCGGATCCGTTTCACATCATGCGTCCAATAAGGAGGAGTGACAAAGAGGGACACGGAGACACCGTGACAGCGAGAGGAGCTCTTTCTCCTTGTTTATGTTGAATCCTTTCACGTTGTCTTTATCTCCTACTCAACGAGGGGCATCATAGCCAATCCTTCTTGTCTAGACTGCTCTAGATGCACAACAAGGAGGCATCGCTCCACGCTTGAATCACGGCGGCAACTCTCTCCGAGACTTGCGGCAGTGGTCTAGAGTCTAAACTGCACAACATTGGCGCCGGTGCGCTACGGATGCAACAACCCGCACCCGCAGGGTCTTTTCCGTTAATCGGCAATGCGGTGCAAATTTGGAGGTGGAAATGCAGCCAACGCAGCAAGCACTGGGACCGCCTTCACCTCCTCCGTCGTCCTCCTCGTCTCCTCCCAATGCCCCGCGGAGACAGTCCGTGGGTATATGCGTACGGCTGCATATATTTCTCGGGTTATGGCCCCTAGACTACTGTAGATCCAGACTCATATCACTCGTGCCGCTGTATTCGAGGGGGATGGGGAGATCATGCATCATAGGTTGGACTCTGCTGTTTCTCACGCCTTGTTCAAAATGTCATTGGCACATGAACCGTTGATCAGCGTTTATTCAACGGCAATTGTAGCGGTAGATAGAGTAGTAGTAGCAGGTGTCTAGCGCTAGTCTAATATTGAAGGGCCCGTTATCGGATTGATTATCACGTTGCCATACGCCTGACCTAGACTACAAAGACTACATAGTCTACGCTTCTCGGGGCGTTTGCCTTCTACTACAGTACAATAGAGCAAGAAGCGATACGTGACGACACCCATTGATCGATACACTTGTTGACATTGAGTCTGCTGGTAGTGCTGTTGTTGTTGTTGTTGTTGCTGCTGCTGCTGCTGTTGTTGTCGTCGTCGTTGTTGTCGTCGCGCTTCTCATCCAACGACACACCACATGCTGGTACATCTTTTTTTGTCCAGTACCCCCTCTTCCACTTGGTCATTGGTGTGGGACCGCGATATTCGCAGTTTTGGTACATGTAGCTTGTCAGAATAAAAGGGCATTGGGGGAACGGGAATGAGTCCATGCAAGACGATAACAAATAACAAATCGGCGTCTCATCGCGTTAACCTATCAATGATGAAGTGCACTCTCATCGTGCCGGCACGTACTGCGTGAGAGGTCCACCGTGTCTCTTGGGAGGTTTGTTTTGTCTCCCCAGGACCACCACATTGCCGTTGCTTCGCCACGTGTTGTTACCCAACTAAACTGCTCTTGTTCATCTTGCGACGCCCTCCACTTCACCTCCCACTCAATGCTTTTCCTCGACAGCATACCCCCCTGCCTCCGGGCGACGGCGACGGAGCGCTGGAGTTAAATAGTCTAAGTCTCATAGACAGGGCTCGCGCTCTGTGCGCGGCCGCGGACGACGTACAAAAAGCCACGATCGAGGCCAGCCGCCGCATAGCCGCCATTCACGGAAACCCAGACCGACCTCCAAGGCAAAAAAAAAAAAACGCTCCGGTCAAAGAGCCGCCAGACATCTGCGCACGACTGCCTTCGGACATCCCACCGCCGCGAGGAGAAGGGTGGCGGCGCCTGGGGCCCGTGTCCGTGGTGTGTGGGTCAAACCGAATATCCGCGCCACCCCAGACTAATCGCCGGGCCCTGACGCGAGAGGTGGAGGTGTGTATCGACGGCGGCTTCTACAGCGTTGTTCCGGCCGACTTAAACCCGGGGGGGGGCTTTTGCGTGTCCCTCGATCGCGATTTCGCCGGCGAGACAAATATGGAGTGCATGTTGTACCTTCGAAAGAAGTCGCGGAAGAAAAAGGTCATGACTACTACTACGCATGTTAAGGATAGCGCTACTGGACAGACCGGCAGAGTGGCTGCACTAGGTGAAAGTGGAAAAATGGAAGCGCCGTGCACTGCGGCGCTAGCACCGAGCAAGGTACGTGCGGGTCGAAAAGAAAGTGAGGAGGAGACGCCGAAATAATTCGGTAGCAACTCCTTTCACGACGTGGATAGCTGTCATCATCATCACTCTCTCCGTGTAGTCCTACACAAAAACGAAGCCCATCGGACACAAACTGGTGTGTACGTTGACACACGCTGCTCTCACATCACTATTCGGTTCTCTCTCGCTCGGCGCCACAGGTAGAATGTTCGTTCACTCTCGTGCCTCCTCCGCAGAGCGCGACAACAGCTCCGGCTCCGTTCGGGTCCGTTGGAGAAACGCCAAAGCCAGCCGCGACGATGTCGGCTGGAGATAAGGCGCCACCAGCGAGAACAACAGGGTCACCGAGCCCGTTTTCCTCCGGCATGGAGCGAGAGCTGGACACGTTTGTCATGTCGCGACCTAAGGACAAAAGCGGCAGGAGTTCTGCCGTCGTGCTCGAAGCGCAGAGACGCGCCCGGCGCAGAGCTCTGTCGATGCAAAAACGAAATACCGCCGAGGAGGAACGAAAAGCGGGAGCCCTCGAGGTATGAACGAGTTACGCCACCCGAGTGCCGTGGCCTTGTGCTCTTTGCCCGTAGTGGAACAACACCGTCGCACAAGCTTTTCGATTACGGCCACTTGATTGGGAGAACCGCAGAAACATAACCCAGATTCAAAGGGAGACAGGTTCCTCGCAATCACTTGTCGTTTGACCAGCATGTATGTGTGCATTACGACTGTACTGTGGGGTGACACTGAGTTGTAGAGGACCGCTGCTCTTACCCACCGTCATTCCGCCGCCGCTCTTGAATTGCGCTCCTGGTGGCGTCCCTTGTGGCATCCAAGTCGGCGAAGAAACCCCCAACCGTGGCGGCCATCGAACAGCTCAAGGCATCCCGCCGCGCGGCGCTGGCAAGAGCAGCCTCCCAGATACAAAAGGTGAGGAGCCAGAAACAGGAGGCCGAGGCAAGGTCCGAAGGAGAGAGACAGAAGAGGGAGGCCGAAGCGGCACGAAAGGCACATGCCTTGAGGTTAGCGGCTGCGGCCCGGGGCAGCATAGTGGCCGCCGAAAAGAAACAGCGGGAGCGACAGCTGGAGCTGGTGCGGCAGGCTGAAGCCGAGGCCAAGCGAGAGAGAGTCGCGGCAGTCCTCGCGTACGACGAGGCCCAAGCCGACGAGCGAGAGAGGCACGTGCGAAACGAAACGTACGCGAGGATACGCCGGGAAGAGCGGCGGCGAGAGTTGGCCCTACAGCGGCAGGAAGACGAGAGGATCGAGATGATGCGGATGTACGAGGCCGGGGAGAGATACAAAGGCACCAGTCTTGTGGCCGCGATGATCCCCGCTCCTGTCCCCGCGGTGCACTCCGCTCGGTCGTTCTTTAGCATCACGGACTCGGCGGTGAGTAAGTGCTGTGATACCGCAAAACAGCTGTGGCGTTGTGAATTCAATCGCAGGACGTTGAGCGTTTATAGAGTATATTTTTATGAGAACCTGGCATCACGGTCCTCACATGCTGTGTGCGTACAAAGTTGCCGCTATGGTATTCTGTGCGTCCTTCTTACGCTAGCATGCTCAACGTCTGGCGTTTAGGCTTTCTGGCGGTACATCAGGTACTATTTTAGCGTAAAATTGCATGATTTACGGACGCACGTCCTCTGTGCGTCTGTGTCTTTCAAAGAGTATTATTGCCTCGACTGCTGTACTTATCCCCGCCGTGCAAACCCCCTTGAACGAACCCCTACCGGCAGTCCGTTGCCGAGACCGTTCTTGGAGACAATGGCCCAGGGGTCGCATCTTCCGCGTCTAGGCAACGAACACCTGGACGCCGAAAAACCTGGCGTCGAGTAGACCCCGACCACATCGAGGAAGGCCAAGACGCGTTCGAGGGTGCATGTAGCAACAGCAAAGGTGCCCAAGACGTGCGAAAGGCCGAGCTCGACGCCTTGAAATCAACCCATCACCAGCCGCAAGCGAACCAACAGGGGTCTACCCCCGCCCAGCAAACCACTACCACCACCCCTCCGAGCGGCGGTGCTTTGTTGGAGCCAATTCTAGCGTCATCGCCGCCAAGTGCAAGACGTGCTTCCGGGTCCTCGTCTGCCCCACCGCTACCAGACGACGACAGCGGTGAAATTGTCACCGTCAGTCGTGGGCTTAGAAAGCCTCCCCTCTTGTCGCCGACCCGACCCTCGTTCTCGTCGAGATACGCGAGAAGCGCAAGCGCGTCGGCCACTACCGGCGCGGCGGCATCTGCCTACGGCAGCAGAAATACAAAACAAGGAGCTCTTGGAAGGAGAAGGATAAGCACAACGCCTGTGTGGAAGCGGCCGGCGGTGCCGCTGAGCAAGCCGTACGTTCCCGTACCGCAGAAGGACACCGACGGCCGTATTTAATGAGCATCGGGCTGATCAAACGCCACGCCACGCCATGCCACGGCGGCCTCGCGAGATGCCTCGTCCTTTCCTTGTATTTTCCGGACCGTGAGTAATACCCCCCCTCCTCCATGATGTATGTATGCGTCTGTGTCGTTGCACTGCACATCGGGTTGTTGGGTACGTTCAAACGACTACCAATGAGCATCTGGCAATGCGGAAATAGAATATCCAGGCTTTTCTGAAGCGGTGGTGGGCTCGGAGGAAGCGGCATTTTACAGGTCTACGTGTCTTGGGATGGATGGATGTTCAAGGTGCCGCACGAAGTGCACCCGCTTGAGTCACTCCATGGCGACAAGAACTGAACTTACGTATAGAGCCGACCGGTTGTTGTTCCACCCGTTACACGAGAGTTGACCCACTGTCGCAGAGACCACGTGCCGAAGGAAATAGCTGTGCGTCTACACGAATAACGTTTCGAAATTCCCACGGGTGGGTGGGAGAGAGCCGAGGAGGGCCGTTGTCGCCCCCGCTCTCACATGTCTGTACACGTCGTACGTGGTGGACTCAACACGATTGCGTAATAGGGCAAAGGATAACGACGATCCAGCAGACCCTGTACCGCCAGACTACTTCCGCCCGGGAGCACGCGTTCAAATGACCCCGAACATTTGTGAATCACAGCAGTGAGTGGTTGGGCGGGTCAATCAGCACATGCCGGTCCACCCTTGGCGGAGAAGCACACGCTATAGCCTTTGCACGTCATCTAAACAACTCGACTGAGTTGCTTGTCAAAATCACACAGGCTGTGCCTGGCGGCGAGCACAAGCCATGCGGCGTTGCATGTGCGCTTGTAAACAAACACGACTTCGAGGATCAATTTAAGGCAAAGCAAGGCAAGCACGCGACGCCGCGCTTGCGGTCGGGCGGATGCGCCACCTACCGCATGATGACAGTCGCACAGCATGTCTGAAAACTACAACCGCATTCCGAAAACACCACGACATTTTTTCAGTTTCACACGACGAAGAGAAAACCGACAACGTTTACTCGTAGCACCGATGGACAGACTACCAGACACAACACTACATTACGGCTCCACGGCACGCCACTGAGAGGCAAAGCAACGCGCACGCAAGCGCCGTGATGCGTGAGCCCACGAGAGGGTTCCGGCTTTGTGTTGCGCGGATATGGATAGTGAAAATTAAAAAATAACAGAACAAAACCAAAACCTTCCAAAGCAGAAGGGAAAAGCATGTCCGGTCGTGCAGCGTTCGTTTCGACACGGCAGAGACCCAGGACGGTCAAACCTGTGTTGCTGAAGCAGCGCTAGTAATTGCTTGCCGAGAGCGTCGGGACGACAAAACTGACCAAAGTGAACGACGGATGAAAACTGCATACCACCACAGGGCGCAATCGCACCAAGTTAGCTTTAGTTACGCGGAGAGAGAGAGGGAGAGAGCAAAACCACACGCAAGACCCCCCCCTCCGATATTCCAACCTTTCCCAAACAAGAAACTCAGGAAGCCTCCTAGGCTTCTTAAGCTCCCCAGGTTTCTCGAGCCCCCCCCCCCCCCCCCCCCCCCCCCCCCCCCCCCCCCCCCCCCCCC
>CACKRE030003793.1:93474-105801 GCA_902602495.3 Ectocarpus sp. CCAP 1310/34
CCCCCCCCCCCCACGCCAATGCCATCGTCTCGGGGTGCGGTAGAGTCGCACTATTTACTACCACAATACTACCCGTGAACCACCCTCGTCCAATTCTTGCAAACTACGGGGTTCCAAGAACCCCCGCGAAAATAATCGTTTTCGTGTTCGAAGAAAGCCCTTTCTAACGCTACAACGGAGCTCCCTCCACCGCCGCCGCCCCCTGCTCTTGCCGCTCCCACATGAACGCGCCTCTCGTCGCGTCGTCGAAAAGCCGCCCCCGCTTGGATTCATCATCGAAAGCTTCCTCGGGAAACCACACCCCGGGTCGCACCTGTTGTTTTGCCGAACAGCGAAATTTTACCCGCGGTCGGATCAGACCCCCCACCCACCCCCAACCAACACGCAAAATAAGAAGGGGAAGAACAACATCGCTCGTTAGCAACCCGAGCAGGGCACGGCACGGCACGGGGTAGGGTGCAGCATGGTAGCAGCGCAGCGCGGCGGGGGATGGGTAGGTATATCTGACGCGAGGAAAGTCCAGAAATCAATGCGTAAGAGGGGCGGGCAGAGCAATACGTGTGATTTTCCTCTGTTGTTGTCTGCCGACAACAGTCTGAGCCAGCATTGAAAATTGGTCTTGGTGCCTTGCTGGTCTTGTGTGCATAGCGGTGTGCGCACTCACGTCTCCCCTGAGGGTCGCGACGACGAAGGCGGCCGTAGCAATGCCCACGCAGACCTCGAGGTCTTCGTGAGCGTAGTTTAGCACAGCCTTTCTACCGTCCTTGGCCACCGCCTCCAGCCGCATGGCGTTCGTTGCTCCAACCTTGTGTTGTTTGGGTTTTGGAGCAACGACGTGCATGCGTTTGCACGTTCCGTGTTGAGGCAGACCATGGATAGAGAGAGAGAGAGAGAGAGAGAGAGAGAGAGAGAGGGAAAGGTCAGCAGTGGTGTCGATGGTTCCTGAGTTCGCACATTTGCCCAGAACGAAGACAGACGAACCACCCGAAAGCGTCTTCCTTGCTACCAACCGCGATTCGGAGGTCAGTGACGTGCTACGCTGCACCTGCGAAGCAGGGTCACAGCTGCGCAGCGCAGGGGTAGGGGTACTATTCACCACAACTGACTCCTGTACCCAAAAGCCCCGATTGTTCTCTCTCGCCCCCCACCCCCCCGTCTCTCCGTCTCTGTTTCTGCCTCTGTCTGTGCCTCTGTCTCTGTCTCGGTCTCGGTCTCTGCCTCTCGCTCGGTCTGCCTGTCTGCCTGCCTGTCTGTCTGTCTGTCTTCAGGAGGACTACGACGGCGTGACAGAGAGAATCCACATCCAACGCCAAAGCCCTTCTCGCCGCAGAGCTCCGGTGCGGAGGCCGGCCGTGAACGAAATAAGGAGTACATTCGTCAGCAAGAAAAAAGCCAAACATACAAAAGAGGAAAAACTTCACGAGACGCTCGCCAAGATAACGGTCAGTTTGGTGCGTCCATCTATTCTCCCAACTCTCACCAGCTTGTCCGTTATTCGGACCAGGGGCTCAGAAAACTCCGCGAGCGCCTGCATGAGGTCACGGTTGCCCATTATGCTGTCGGGCAGGAGAGTCATCCCCTTCAGCAAGTAGTTCCACGGCTCTGGAGACGTGCCGAAGTAACTGGTAACATGAAGCCACGAGTTTGCGGTTACAAGGGAATTATAGGGTGTTACGCTGATTTTTTGTTGCCGTTTAGGACCGTTCTTCATCATTTGAGCACATCAATTCAAACCACGTATTAGGCGGGGAGATACTTTCGTCACTGGATAGGTGCTGTCTCTGCTGCATTATTCAATCGTGTTCGTCATGGAATCACTGGCCTTGTCGTGAGACGGGGGTGAGTGGACAGGGAATCGCATTTGTTTGTTTTGAGGGTCCAAGAAGCACATAGATCTCCTCCGCCGAACGCGCGCGCAGGCACGCCGTCCAAGAGACCCCCCAAGTGGTCGCGATATCGAGTTGAGAGTTACGGTTGGCAGTTTCATACAACCATACAGCGTAGGACCGCCATGACGGCTACTCACGTGCTGATGTTGGGAATACCGAGAACTTGGTTGCACGTGAAGGACTCGATAAGGTTCATCCGGAAAACCTAGCAAACCCAGAAAGAGAGAATGAGACAGAGAGACAGGGAGACGGACAGAGGTGGGGAGAGGGACAAAGAGAGAGCACCCAAGTAGCACGGAGATCATTTTCATTTTTGTTGGTGACGACAAGACGAACAACATCGGAGCTTTGGGGGGGTCGGCGCAAGCACGCTCACTCCGCCGCCACCAGCACCACGGCGGATCCCTGCCACTCGCAGTGACAGCGCTCGCTTGTGCTCATGAGCCATGCCGCCGGCGTGCACATGCCGCGCTGCCATACGCGGAGCGGCATGCAACGGCGTGGGCGTTTCGAGATCCACACTCTCAGAGCCGCGTGATGGCCCTCGCAATCATGAGCCCGTAAGGAAAGGGGGATTCAAGAAGAGAAGGGTACTTTAGCCCAGGGCAAGGGGTGCGCCGCCAGCATCGGGTGAAAACTCGCGAAACCAACCTCACACCGCACGTGTGACCTCTCTCTTGCTAAAGCAAACGTAGACCGCGACTCTGTGCATGCTGTTGTACGGACCCAATGGCTCAAAATCTGCACGGGGTGTATCCAACCTCAAAAAAGTGTCGTGTCTGCTGCGCAAACGACTCGCCGTCTTTTCTCCGATAGACTGCCCGAAGTCGACCTTCTTGAAGCCGCTGGCTGGCTCGTGGAAAATCTCGTTGCCATCCTTAAAGCCGAGAACCTTCTCGCATAGGATGAGAAACTGTGGGAGAGGAGGTGGCGAATCAACCGGCAGAGGATTGGGAGACGAAAGGGAAAGCTGGGGATGAAACGGGGGCCCCATGGTTTGGAACCGGGAGGAGTTAGGGTAGGGGGTGGGTGGGTCGATGAGTAGGAAAAAACGCCCACGACCAAGATAGTACGGGACAACGAACCGGCGTGGCGCTTGCCGTACGGTAGAAATATCCAAGACCAACCACCGTGGCGTTTGCTAATCGGCTAAAACATTCAAGGGGGGCGATTCCTTTTGGTAATCGATCACGCCGCCGCTCGCGTACCGTGGCGCTTAGAATGGTGGTGCCCGCGTTCCCCGTTCCCGCCGTGTACGCCGAAAAGTCGATTGACTCCACCTCGCTGGCGCCACCAAGCATCTCGCATGCCTGTAGTTCATGTTTGCGTCGCGTAATGCGCCCCCGCCCGACCACACCGGCGCCCACCCCGAGGGGACACACGGAGTAGGAGAAAGCCGCAGAGAGAAGGGTCGAGGGGACATGAAACGGGGAACAGGGTCAACACCAAGACGCGCAACAGTGCGTGTACATGCGCTGTAAATTTGTGCAACAGGCGAGAGCGAGATGCGCCATTCCCGTTACGCTCAAACTACTCGAATAAAAACACTGGTTGGATGCAAAGGGCGGGAACCTCCCTCGCGACGTACGACCTCACCGTGGTTCTGAAACACGTGTGCTGCTACCCGTTCATTCGCTCATGCGGAAACAAGTGTGTGCTGCTACCTGTTCAGTCGGTCGTACCTCAACCGCCATGAGCTGGTCGATGCCGGGCCAAATTCCCGCCGATATTGTCGCCGAGACCCCAGCCTCCTGCGCTTTATCGTTGAGCGTTTTAGCCACCGTCGCCAAGCGAGCGTCATCACAGACATCCACGTACGGCAACTGTATGCATGTGCCAGAGGGGAAGGGAACGCACAAGACAGCGGTCGCAGCCGAGAGAGTCGTCCAAAAAGAATCGAACTGCTGAAGCCAGCAACAAGCACGTTGGGGCGAAGAGACAGTAGTCGGATAAAGCAAAATCCACTACAGGGTAATGATGACAGCACAGGAGGGGTAGATACCGCGGTCAGGAAGGCAACGTATTGCTGCTTCGTGTTTTCCTTCTGCCACGTACATGTACCCTGAATCCGGAGACTGGATCCCTCCGGTAGCTCCCCCGTCGGGGGCGCCCGCTGACTGGAATGCGTGTTTCTTTTGTTTCGTCCCGCTGTCAGCTTGATGGCTATTCTTTCAATAAGTGGGAGGGTTAGCGCGACCGATGCACACGCATATACACCTGGTGTGGGTAGTACCGAATGCTACTATTCTGAGTGCTGCGCAAGAAGCGGGGAGCTACAGCAAGTAACAGCTGTGGTGTGTAACGCGCGTGAGCACCCGCCTTCTCTCGAGTTGGAGCCACGAACAGGAACAGTACAAAAATATATATGAAACGGATTATTTATTATGCAGAAAGACAGTGACAGACAGTTCTCGAGGAGAAAGAATTCACTTGTTGCTCACCAGACCATTTGACACACATCTTTGAAGAGACGCCTCGAAGATCCGTTAGGGCGAGGGAACGGGGAACTCATGAGGTGCCCAAACCAAGGGAAATATCAAGACTTCTTTGCAGGACAGCCGTTGCTGCCAATAGGATGAAACAAGCATCAATCACTGCGTGCACATCTTATGACCGTGGCCTACAAAGCAGCTCTTGGAAAGAGCCCTCCTCTCGCCTTTGCCGCTATCGCAGCCTCCAACACCTCCGGCCTTGTCTTCCTCTGGAACGGCCCGGCCGTATGCACTACCAGGTCGCAGCCGTTGAGAGCGCTCGCCAGCGAAGCGGCGTCGCCGAGGTCCAGCTCGACAAATTTCACGTCCGAGTAGTCGTACCCTTCTTCTGCTCCTGGCAGCGTGCGCCATCGCTGTTGGTGGTGCACGAGAGGTTCTCAAACCAATCGCGTGAAGGATGCGACATCGAGGGGGTGCGAAGGACGAGCGGGGATTGGGTGGTGTCATGGAGTGAGACGAGGACGAACCATCTCACTGCTGTTTGTTGGGTGTAAATAATATTGTTGTGGTGTATGCCCACGCAAGTGGAAGAAGAGGCTGACACCCACCGACGCTATTCGGCGTGTTACCTGATAGAAGTACGGCAGTCGCACCTCAGCGCAGAACACGTATGCATAGCAGCAGAATCAGCGTCAACAACAGTTGTAGCTGATTTGAACGGATATTTTTGTACCTCGACGCTTTTGACGAAGTTCCGCTGGCTCCGTCCACCAACCAAGAGCTCGAGGCCCGGCCCTGCAAGCTGTCGGAGAGCTCTCACGGTGCTCCCTCCCACCCGCCCGGAGCCCCCGACAACGATGACCCTCGCGTCTTTGTCGTATCTTCGTGCACCACCACCATCATCGCCCTTGGCACCTAATGCGCTCGGGGTGCTGCGACAACGAAACCGATGTCCGTGCCTACTTGTTTCCCTGCCGCTGCTCCTGCTGCTGCGGAACAAGTTTGAGGACAAACAACGTGCACCTTTTGGTTGGTACGCCCGGCGAGTTGTCATGGATCGTAGCAAAGCAGAGCGCAGACGAAGGCACACAACGGCGGATCTTCCCTTTTGGAAAGAAGGAACGAAGACAGCATACATTGGGCAAGGCGGCCCTCCACACACATACATGTGCGTGTTAATGCTTGACGGGACTACCCGCACCACACTCTCCAACACAACCCAAGCGCTACAGGTACGATGCTAGCCGTGCGTGTGAGGGTCCAGGGTAGGAAGATGAGCCCGGCATCTGACGAGAACGTGAACCTATCATACGAAACATGAACAGTCGAACGGTCGGGTACCGTAGTTGGTCCGCATTCACCTTGTGCGGGATTCAAGCTGGACATAAAAAGCTCCAACCGGCGAATAGCAGAACCATAAAGCGGCAGCTAGCAAAACCTGGATAAAGGCATGGACCATTGCAGACAGATAGAGAAGGTGCATCAACTGCTTGCTGTATGTGTCACACAACGTCACAGTAAGGGAGGCAACGCGAAATGTACACCCTTACATTCCGCAGTATGCACATACTCCAGTGTGCGAAGCCCCTCCCGGCCGCCGACAGAGCAGCACTGAACAGCCGCAGCACATCCAGGAGAGCTCCTGTCTCTGCTCGAACAACTGGCCCGGGGAGGGAAGAGGAAACAAATACTGTCAACATCTACGTTGCGTTGCTGAACTCCTTGGGTCGGAAATCGATGAAGCGGGTTCTCGCAACTGCAGTAATTGCCTGCAGCTCTCTCCACCTGGCGCCGTCGCACGCGTCCTCCGCAGGATGGGGAGCACCAGGTTCCACAGCAGGCGGAGCGGGCGGTGCTTGGCCGAGCTTCCCCGCTGAAGACCCGCCTAGCAAACCACAGCAGGGTTCACAAAATGATCAACTTCCTGTCGACCCCGCCAACTACTACAACAACAACAATATCCGCCCAGGGAATTTAGACGCTCCGGCTGCCGCGAACGGAGCTGCTGCTGCCGGCTATCATGACCCGTCAATCTACCACCAGCACCCACAGCAGCAGCAGCAGCAGCAGCAGCAAGAGCGACAACCACAACCATCACCACCATATGGATCTCCGTACGTCCCGCAGCACTCGCGATGGGCAGGACAGCAGCAGTACCCGCCCAACCAACAGCAGCAGCAGCAGCAGCAGCATGTGAACGGCCAGTTCCCTCAACGAAACGAACGGTACCCTCCTCCAGCACCAGGTGATGGCAACGGCGAGCCCCTACACCTGGGGACGAGATGGCGGGGCCTCGTCTCGAGAGTCAAGGACGCGGTTCGGCCGGGGCAGCAGCCGCCGGCGAACTACGGCGGACAAGCCGGAGGAGGGTATCATTACAGCGGCGGTGGCTGGGCCGAAGGTGGGGGCGGGTACTCGCCGCCACGGTCTCCCTGGGAGGGCGGCGTAGACCAAAACACGGGGTACAGCTGTCCTCCGGTAGGTAGCGATGGGCAGGCTCAACAGGCCTCGAACGACGGCTTCGGTCGTGGCTACGAGCAGCAGCAGCAGCAGCAGCAGCAGCAGCAGCAGCAGCAGCAGTCGGCGTTTCCTGGTCCACCAGCACCGGGTTACGACCCCCCGCCGGAGGTGGCACAGCAGCAGGGCGGGTACCCGCTCGGTGGCGGCAGCGCCGCCGCTTCCACCGATGCCTCTTTCGACAACCGGCAGGGCTGGCAACACCCCGCGTCCCCTCCCCCGCCGTTCTTCGACCCTCAAGCTCCGCCTCCTGTTCCGCCGCAAGACGATGGCGGCGGCGGCGGCGGCAGCATCGGTGATGACACCGTGGTGGACACGTTCGGTGCCGCCATGGTGCCGGAGGGTAGGCACGGCGTGGCGGGCAGCAGCGGCTCGAAGCCGTCGTTTGAGCCCTCGCAAGCGGGAGCTGCGGCGATAGGGCAGGGCTGGTCAACCCCAGGCGTGGATGCCGTCCCCGCTAGGGAAGAGCCGGCAGCCGAAGGCGGGGAGGAGGATGATGTAGGGAAGGCCGGATCGATGACGGCCACGGTACCGGCTGACCCACAAGGCGGCGGCGTTTCGGGGAGCGGGTCGACGGCAGCAGCAGCAGTAGCAGCAACGTGGCCCGGTGTGGACATCGCTGATGCTACTGCACCCTCTGAGGGTCGTGCGGGAGGGAGGGAGCCCGTGGTAGGGACGGAGGCATTTGACAGCAGCAGCGTCGGCGGCGTCTCATTGCCGTCGAACGGGGGCGACGGCGCCCTAGACACGATGCCAAGCTCGGCAGACCATGGAAAGGAGGAGGTAGACTGGGGGACCGGGGTCGAGGAGGACGGTGACGAGGAGGGGAAAGGAGCGGAGGGCGAGTCCGGGGAGACGGTGGAGGTTCCTGGCTCGGAAGAGAAGCTCCAACTGGAGAGCGAGGAGAAGGCGCTCATACGCGAGTTGGAGCGCATGGACAGCACCATCGGCAACGGGGACGACCCGCCGAGCATTGGCAGCGAGAGGCCGCGGGTTGTTGGCGACGGCGATAGCGGCGTGTCCACGCTGTCGCCGACGCCGCCGCCGCTGCAGCCGCCGCCGCCGCCGTCGTCGGAGCACCAGGCGATGATCGACAGAGAGGTGGAGCACCAGCTGGACGATCTGTTTGACAGCATTATCCTCGACGACGCCGACGATCCCGATGCCGAAGGCGTGGAGTACCCCCTTCCGTCGGAGGCGGCGGCGGTCGGGTCACGGGGCGTGCCGGGGCAAGGCTGGAGTTCTCTTGTTGTCGATCACGAGGAGGAGGCGGTGGACGCGGTGCGAGAGCAGCCGGCGGCGAGACCCACGCAAGCGGCAGACCAGGCTCGTCGTACTCCCTCCTCGCACGGTGACGCAAGCGTTCATGCCGCAGCAGACGCGCGGGCGCGCGGCGGCGGATCGACGCCCGGCGGTGCTCCCCCCGGGGCCACGAGCACGGCGGCGGTGGCGGGCGAAGAGGAGGAGGAAGGAGAACCGCCGGTGGCAGCGGAGGCGACGGCGCTTCCCGAGGTTGGATCGGCGGCGGGCGCGGGCTCGGCGGGATCGTTGTGGGGAAACACCAGGCGCTGGGAAACGTTACCGCCTCAACCCGATGCGGCCAACTCTGATCCGGTAGTAGCATTGGTAGAAGAAGAAGAAGAAGTGGAAGAGGAGGAGGAGGAGGAGGAGGAGGAGGAGGAAGATTTGGAGGACGAGTCGGATGTACGGGTGCTGCTGGACCCGATCGAGTTGCCGCCTTCCGCGGCCAGCGACGAGATTTGGAACGACCAGCACCTGCAGGACCAGCTCGACGCGTACTGGGAGCAGAGCCGGAGGGGGGGAGCGGGAGCGGGAGCGGCGGCGGCGTCGCCAACGACGGCGACGGCCGGGGGGAACCAGCTGTCGGCGTACGGGGGGGGTGGCGGCGTGCCGCACTACGGCCCCGGCGACTGGGTGGGGGGTAACGGCGGCGGGGCGGCGTTGTTGCCAGAACCGCTTCCCGGTTCTGCGGCGGACGGCGCCGCTCGTACCAGCGGCTGGGTGGCGTCGCCTCGCCTTTTCGACGGCGGCAGCCAATCGCCGATCAACATCTACGGCAACGTTCACGTGCACCTGCAGCAGGGTGGCGCGCAGGACGCCGGGGCTCAGCAGCAGCAGCAGCAGCATCAGCGGCAGCGGCAGCGGCAGCCTTCGCCGTCTTCGGAGCTTAGCGCGAGGGAGAGATACTACTCGCAGGGGGAGACGAGCTGGTCGGGCAGCGATCGAGGGGGGCAGTAGCAGCCGCATGTTTTGAGGGCGGTCGACAGGGGGGTGACAGCAGTAGAAGTATGTCCTCCATCTTTGTTCGTCATAGGGTGGGGCTGCCACGGGGGGGGGGGGGGGNGGGGGGGGGGGGGGGGGGGGGGGGGTTCTCTAGAGGCATAAAGGTCTATCATTCGGGGTCGGGGATGGGAGGTGAGGTAAGGCGGGTAGAACTCCCATGTCATGTGTCTACAGTATGTATTTGGTGTGTTTTTCCCCCCGAAAATCGTGAGAGGGCTAATCAATGTACGCGGCGACTAGTAATGGTGGCATTGTTTTTTCTTGCGTGTCGGGGGAGGAGATGGACGGTTGATTGGCAGATCGTGCCTAGTCGGGCGGTAGATTTCAATTTCGAGGCGTGATGCTTTGTTCATCCGTGGCCGTTGTTTTCGTTGTTCGTGGTTTCGACGCGTGTTTGGCATTTTACCTCCTCCTCCTGTGTGTTTCAGTAGAAAAATGAGGTTGACCGATGGCCTAGAGCCAGCCAGAGTTGGGAGGGGCGCGCAGTTTCTTGAGATAAATGAATACAACGTTTTATTTGGCCATGGTGCCGCCCGCCTGCGTCTCTTGTTCACTGCTGCGTGGACGTTTGTGGTTCCGGACGCTGTCGTCGCCGGTCAACCAGTGGCCGATCCCCACGCTGATTTCCTTGTTTTCTGCCCTATTTTTTGTGCCGAGCGAGCGCACAACAACACCGCTCAAGGTCGTACCCTGCAGTACCCGGGCGTTAGATTCACATTGTTTGACGTTACGCCGCACAAGCAAGGGTTATTGAATGACGTAAAATGCTGACGCGTGACCCGGGGGTAAACCAGCTTTGTTTTTCACCGCAAGCGACGCGAGCGAGTGGTGCGTGAAGGCTGTCATCTCACTCTTCTCGAAGACCAGATGACTCACCGACTAACCACACTTTTAAGGGAGAGAGGTGATGGAAGTTGCAGTCCGTGGACTCGACCAAACAAATTGTCACATCGAGAAAATTGAAACCTATGCTCGTCTGTCTGTGCACTGAAAGTACTGTCGTCCGTGTGAAAAACAATGTGAAAACAGCCTGATTGTTGGTGGCACACGGCGAGCACTAGAGGTCTCTAACAGCGTTGGCAACCCAAGGGGAAATTATCGTGGCACAAAGGGTATCAAGCAACACGGTATAGCTGGAACACACGGCGAATAGTAGTAGGTCTCCAACGTGTGTGCCGTCCCATCCATTCTGGACGTCGTCGGTCTTGCATCTTTCCGTGTGCTACCTGGTTTCGCCAATCGCGCGGGGTCACACAGAACGAAACAAGGCCCCAAAAAGAAATGGCATCAACCTTTGTCTCCACCTTGTCTTCTTCTGCTGTGCTTTCTTTTTTCCGTTTTGCGAGAAGGATTCAGCCGTTCCATCCCCCCGTCGACCGTGAGGTCGAAGTTGTGGTGTACACCTCGTACGTGTAGACTTGGTAAATCAAAGGCTGGTTGTTAGGACGACAGAAAATGCCGAGTACAACCGAAGCTGGTGGTGCACGTACCGTATTATAGTAGGCTTCGAATGATTTGTTATTGTTGTTGTCTTCGCATTCAAAACCTTTCTAATCTCTACCCAATATCTTCATCTGTCCGTACCAGTCCGACACTTGACGCGGTCGGTTCCCGTGGTCACAGGCTAACTTACCCAAAAAAAAGTATACCAAAATGCATAATGCACTCGAAGGGTCCGCAAGTCAACAGAAATCAATGACAGATAGATAGCCTACAGAGTAGCAGCCTCCACTCGCTTCACGCTTTGCGAGGTATACTACTGTAGACTGGAAGTCAACAGCACTTGTCAGAGGGTAGGTATGTCCCTGGTTCTTGGTACTTAACAGAAGATAAGAAAGACTGTCACGATCTGGAAAGGAACATCAATGAAAAACAATAGCCTCCGCTGACGCCATGGATTTATTGCTGCTCTATCTTACACTCTTTTCTATAGATAGCGATGGAATTGTTGGGTTCTATTATTTTTAGGAAAACAAAACAAAGGAAAAGAGAAGATAAAAAGAGAAGACGGGAAGAAAAAGAGAGAGACAACGAACGCCAGAAACCCACCACTGTAGCGACGAACTACTGTAACAAACAAAACAACAAAACAGAAAGGGCCACCCCTGAGACAGCAAAATCATGTCATCGCTCGCGGGGGGTTTGGTGTAATGGTGCATCAGTGATGGGGGGAGGGGATTAGGCAATCAAGGGGTTCAATCCTGCAAACAAACGTGGCGCCACTCGGTCCGCCTCTTGGCAAAAAAAAAAACACGGGCATTGATCGCACACCATTCACACAAGTGAGGTTTCCTGTATGAACCCGCTCCTACAAATTGTTCACGATCCTCAATCCCTAACATGCGAGGTACACAAACATCGCCGTCATCGCGCTTCCTCGCCAGACAAGCGACGTCGGGCCAAAGAGCACCGCATACATAGACTACTCAAAAACATTCCAACGGGTAGTACTGTAGGTTCATCGCCAGTCGAAAGCGAACCGCGCTAGTCAATAACGAGGAGATCGCTGTGGCTGCGCACTCACTCCTGAGGAAAGAAGGTGCTGCGACACGCACGGGTTTGTTGAAGAAGGCCCGTCCGTTATTTTGCTCTCCCTGGCTTGACAACGACGTCGACTGATACGCCAAGCAACGTGAAGGCTACCTATACGTTCGACAGAGGATTCAAACAAACATCACGGTGTCATCATTGTTAACTAGACAGGTACACTGGTCTCTACAGGCAGCAGTAGTTTCTGCGAAAAAATGGTTACACACAAGGCCAACGACACGAAAAGGCGAAGCACACATCATCATCAGTTTGTTTTCACTAGAAATCGAATTTTCAAAACGGAAATACATTAGCTATTCTTCTTCTCTTCTCTTCTCTTCTCGCTCTGACGGGGCGGTACAAACACAACGATATTTCCTGCGGTGCCCCCCCCCCGACCCTAATCCAGACCAACCCTTCCGCCGTCCTATCACTGATCATTGGTGGTGGCATCGTGCCAAATTTTTCATAAACAATCGTATCATCCGCAGTACCGTAAACAGCGGCATTGGTGGGGTACCACTGTGTTCAACACGTGAACGTCACCGGACGGACCGTGGAGACAAAATATTCTTCGGTAGTCAAAGCATATCGTTTTCGAGAAACCGAAAGAAGTTCGGGGCTCGTGGCCGGCGGTTGGGGGGGGGGGGGGGGGG
>CACKRE030003794.1:0-10552 GCA_902602495.3 Ectocarpus sp. CCAP 1310/34
CCTACTGAACCTCTGGACATCTTCCCCAATTTGTCCAAAGTTCTCCTGCGCCTTGGGGGGGGGGGCGCGCCAAAGCCTCCGTTCTTCCACACGCGCCTCAAGAGTTCGTTTTGCAAAGAACCTACAGCCAGGTTGACCCTGCAGCACCACAGCAGGCGCAAACTACTGCTGTTGCTAGACTTGCTGCTGCCTACCCTTGAGAGGCCAAGCGTTGTCTCTCTCACCTAAAGTCCATGTGGATGGACCAGGAGGTGACTCCGCCACTCCGCGTCGGGGTGACGGACATGAGAGCGAGAAGTTGCGGCGACACAGACATGATGAGCCCCCCATTCACCGCGTGGGTGACACGCGAGCCAAAAAGAAGACCGATGCCGACAAGGACCAGAGAGAGAGAGCCTGCTCCTTCCCAGTCAGATCCAAGCCCCACCCAAGGGAGAGAAGTTGTCTCGAGGCTGCTGCAGGCTGGGTGGCACCGTGACAATAACAGCGAGGAGGGGCTATTAGTAAAACAAGCGATCGCGCCCCTTACACGTTTGCCTCCGATCTTGGTGGTTTTATGCACACGTTAATGTGTTCACGCACGGACACAGATGATGCTGTACACCACTAGCTAAACATCAACCACAGGGGCGGCTTTGGTACCTTCCCCCTGCTGCGAGTGTGAAGCAACGTTGCACGGAAACGCCATGCACATCTCGACGGGCGTTGTCGTAATGGCTGTCGTCCACGCTCCCGCGTAGACGCATGCCGTATTTGGAGACCTTGGACCTCGCAGCCCTACATCACCAGCTACAGGTCGGGTGTGTGTTGGTGTGTTCCAGAAAAATGTACGCAACGAATGTTAAATTCATGTGTTCCCGGTAACGTCTGTAGCGTGTGATAGAACGATAGTTAGGTCTATCTCACATGGTACATGTGTGTAGTCCTTACCCGACAAAAGGCCCATGTTCGCCATGATGGTGCTATATACAAGTACATGGCAAGCTCCGGACCGGATATATGAGCGACGCAGCTCACCCGAAGGTGTTATACTACGGGCAAGGTATACCGTATGACACAAGATAACACACCCCCTTGACCATTTTTCGAAGCTCGATTTCTCAACTGCAGGAACAGTCACAGCGCCGAAAACGGCGGCGTTGAAACTGTGTCGTCGAGAGCTTTTCGAAAATGTATCGTTTCGTGTATGAATCCTCTTCGTGGTGGAGTAATCGAGCTTTGAAAATCGGTCCAGGGGGTGTGTTATCTTGTGTCATTTATGGTATATCCATCCCATGGGTCTCACAGGTGTGTTCGTAAATCGCAACCACTACGGCGTACATACTTCTGACGCGAATCTAAGAATAACAAGGTATTCCACGCTTCGTACGCTCGTATCGCAACCACACCGCTGCTGCATGCATACTTCCGACGCGAATCCAAGGAGTGCGTTCCTGAACTAGTCAGTAAAGCTATAACAAGCTAAATTGTGTACCCTGCTGCTGGTTGTACGGCAATCAATCTCGCCGCTCTTACAACTTCAAGAACGCCCAACCTTCTGTGAGATCGTGCTTCCACCCGAAGCAATCCATACATACACTTACCTGCTGAGGTTAGCGACGCAAGCCGCAACGCCTCCGTAGCAAGGGAGAAACGGAGAGGCTTTCTGCAGGCTGCGGTGATATGCGGTGGTCACACTACACACACAACAATCAAAGCTGACCCCCATGTCTCGGTCGCGCCCCCCCCACGGGCTTATCCATTCTACTGAGCCCCTGCGAGCGGTGCGTTCACAAATGACAAATGCGGCGAAGAGAGGATAGCTGCGCAGCAGAAGAACCAGGCGGCCGCGTTCGCAAGGATGCTTTCCCGGCACCCGCAAGCCCAGCCATCATCAAAGCGGCCACGGGTGAGTGAAGACCAAAGTGGGGAGGGAAGCAGTGCGGATGCGTGGAGCGGCAAAATCGGCGACTGCGCATCCGCCCCAAAGTCTTTTTTCAAGTAGTTTCGGGGCCACCCCCATGCCCCGAAATTTGGGGCCAAAAAAAAAAAACACTTTGATCTCGCCGCATAAAATCGCCGAAAGAGTTGGTTGAAATCTCTCTGCAATTATCGAAGATATGATATATATAAGCATAAAAAAACGCAACGGCTGCCGCTTGTGCGCTTGTGTGGTGTGTGCCTGTGTGCCGATGGCTGTGTGCTGCCGTCGATGGCTGTGTACCGCTGCTGCGTGGGTGACAATTGAACAATACAGGAGCGCTTGTGCTCAGTAGATGGTGTCATGCCGTTGATGTGGGTATTTTCCCTCGGGTAGACTGGGCACGACCGTCGGTTTCTCGAAGTTACAGCACTCGTTGACGGGCGTGTGCGCGCTTATTCACACACACAGAGCTTTACGTGATGCTGCCAGAGGAAATATATCTAACCAGCTGTAGGTGAGGCGTGCCGATCGTACTTGGCGCCGGCAAAAACAACCCGGAGTGCATGATGTGTGTCTCTTGAACATGCGTCATCGCCGCATGGCGGGGAACCACGGCATATAATGACCAGAAGAGGACTGATCGGCGAACATGTAGGTGTGCCTATGTAGCACACATGTACCTGATACACTGTGGTTAGCACACAAATGCAGTATGGGCGCATCTGATTTCGAGGTTGCACACTTTACCTCCCCCACAACACGCCGGTTTGGCAACCGCAATAATATTACGTGAAGGAGCAGCAGTGAAACACACAACATTCGTGCAGAATGAGAAAGCCCGCCCTTGCCACCAGAAACAGAATTCTACACCCCAGCCGTTCTAGATCGCCCGGTGCCCACTAGGGGGTCCTGTAACTGCCGCACCCGCGGCCTTCTTGTTTGCCCCGCCCACAGGTGTGTACGATGTGAGGTTGTGGTTTCGGAAGTAGCTCTTCAACCTCTCGCGTTTGGCAGCAACCCTGCCTGACGTCGGCTGATCCATATCCGAGAGGTAAGGAATAGCCACGGCGTCGGGAAGTGTCTCTATTTCTTCTATCGTCAGAGGAACCCTGTTCGCGACTCTAGCAACGGCATTTTCCCTGTCAGGTCTGACGTCACGACGGCGCTTTGATCTCGACGTGGTCGAAGAAGAGTTCGAAGGAGAGGTCGAACAAGACGACGCCGTTCTGCCCGCCGATTGCACAGCTGCGAAGTCTGCGGAGACCTGTCGGGCCCTCTTAGCCGTGGCCGTTGTCGTTGATTTTTTTCGCAGCTTTTGCGCTGAAGTGGGTCCACGGAGAATTATTGGCGCGTCCCGGTCAAGCTGCTGGGTGAAAAACTCTGTGTTGTACAGTCGCGCCGTCTCCTCCATCACCTCCCCTCGGCCTTGAGCCCTTGCTGTCGCAAGACAACGGGCAAAGGCATCCAGCTCGCCGTCGGTTGTCGGGGTGACAGACTTCTGTCCCTCGATGGTGGGACGTTTACTATGTAGCTTGCGCGCCCCCCCATAGTTGGCGAAAGCGGCACCCGTCGTTGTCATGGTCGGCAACGGCGCCGCACCCGCACCCAGCACCGCGCCCGCACCCGGCACCGCCGTTCCCACCCGGCCTTCTTGCGTCGATGATGGCGAGGGCGAATCCCCCGGCGCCGCGCCCGCACCCGCCGCAGGCCACGGCCCCGGCCCTGCCGCCCCGTCTGCCGGAGGCCCCTCCGCAGGCCCCGCCGCCCCAGCCGCCGCCGTTCCAATCCGGCCTCCTGCTGTCGGTAGTGGCAACGGCGCCGTCTCCGGCCCCTCCCTTGCGGCACTTCCTGCCGTCATCGACGGCGAAGAGCGGGGGTTGTTGCCCCGACGCTCTGCAACTATCCTCGTTGCGGCATTCATGGCTTCTCGTCGACCGGCAGCTTTCCTGGCGGTGTGGAACTCGAACCCCATCGGTTCCAAGTCCTTCGTTGGGATCTGACACCGGCACACGAACAGCAGGGAGTTGGCATCACATACGTCGTGCTGTGTACAGCATCGAAAGTGCACGGCAAGGTACATCGACGACAACCACCACAAAAAGCAAGCTTGCATCTACAGCTACAGCTACGGATGGGGCTTACTTTCGGGTCGGGAGGCGCCTTCGGGAACGGGAGCGAAGCGAGGATGCCCGAGGCCGCTTTGTTCACCACGCGCTCCCTCCAAGGCCAACGAGTTGACTGCTTGCTGGTGTTGCCAAGCTTGCGGTCCATGTCTAGGTTGTGACGACAAACACGTTGCAGAAGCCTCGCGTCGCACGCCTCCACACCGATGCGAGCCACGCCTGCGACCAGACGATTGATGCCGCCGTGGAAATTCTCGTTCTTCCCAGTTCCACCTTTCTTGGACCACCTCATGAGGTTTGTCTTCGGCCCCCTCCCACGAGGTATGTACCTGCGTACAGTAGGGACAATGGCGACACGAGTGGAGAAGACATGAACAACACACTCGCGAAACGTAGCAGCAAGCAGCAGTCAAACAAGGACCAGCAAAAAAGGCGTTAACGTCGTACTTGCAAGGTTTCCTCACATGTCATCCACACCCAACGGGTCTTGCGCGCATCCTTTCCTGAGGCACCTGCGCATTTTCTCGAGCGCTGCCATCGCGCCTGTTGGACCTGATTTTCCAGGGGGCGCATCCGGGCGCAGCAGCGGAATTCCCCCCCTCGCGACATCGTCGGCATCCATCTTTGCGTGCGCCTGCACGAACTGCACCAACTCCTTCTCCACTACGTCGGCTGGTCGGGAAATAGTCCTCACGCAAGCTGACCATGCTCTCTTTTTAGCCAGTACCTCCGCGTCTACCTTCGACAACCCCCGATTCTCACGCTGCAAGTACGCCACAACCTCATCAACATCAGGTTGGTACCGGTGGCGGACAATCTGTCCAACTCCCGCCGCGAACGTAGCCCTTCGTGGGTGGACTTTGGATGTAGTTGCACCCACAAGAGTCTACGGAGAGGGTGTCAACGGAAAACCGCAGTAGAATACCAACAATGTGGAACGAGGGGATGCACGCGACGGGGCAAAAAAGTGGTTCAGGTACGACGTATGGGATGCAAAACGAAGGAGACCTTCAGTACGATGTCTGGTGCGCTATCAAACGAATGAGTGAACAACGATTAAAAACATCAACATTTCCTCCTGTTGCAACGTCATGAAGGAATTTTGTACCTGTCCGAAGTGGAAAGAATCTGAAAGCGCCGCTCGCGACAAGCCCGTGAAAATCGACTTCATCCATGGCTCCGTCACGTCCACAGCGTTCTTGCAGCACATGTCGTCGTACAGGTACTGAAGTGTGGGCAACGTGCCGTTCCGCCTTCGTCTATCCGCGTACCTGCGGCGTTGTTCGCGGCACACAAACCAAGGCTCAACAGGAGGTCGATTCTTTCGGGAAATACCCAATGAACAAAAAATACCCATCAATCATAGCTTTCGACAGAGGCACGACCGTTTGTTTGGCACCAAACTTCAAGACAGCGCACCTCATGAAAAGTGGACGGAGCTCTGACTTGCTTTCGCTTGTGATAGCTCCGTAGTCGTGGACCTTGGCGTTCTCCCCCAACAAGAAATAAAGGCAAGCGGGTACTCCAGGCACCCTCAAACCGATGCGCCACGTGCCATCCATGTTGACAATTTGGCCCTCGCACTCGGCTTGAATCACGCGCCTCATGTAGTCCTTTTCCTGTTCCAGCCAAAAATGCGTCATCGTGGTCATGGCCTTGCCGGAACCAAAAAAAACTGAAAACCTAGGAGCACCAACACCCGAGGAAGCAACAGAAAAAAACAGTGGCGACGAAGTAGTCATGCGTGGCATCTACTAGCAACGTCTTCCTCCTCCTCACCTCATCATGCCCGGCGTTGTAGATTGTGTTCAACACGGCGACGGACGGGGTGCCGACGAGAGTCCCGCGAACGAACTTCCACCCTGGCCACAAACTTCCATCCCCGTGCTTCTCGGCAAACGACATGTATCTCCTCATGTCTCTCAACTCCCGACCTTGGTCGCCTGCAGCTAACGCCCTGCGATACACCTTTGCGGCCGGAGAAAGCAACGGCAAAAAAAATGGACAGGATGTAGACGGCGGACGAACACCTGTCAGGGGGCCACATCTGTCACAGCGATACTCGCGAGGGAAAAAAAGAACGATTCCTCAAAGCGTAAAACAACGAAGAGAAGTACCACAAGGTTGCACCTGAAGGTCGCCTTCCATCGCCCTCACTTGGTCCAGCAACATCTCTGATGAGCCACTTTGCCTGAAATATCGGAAGGGTAGACGCAACGCCACCTCCTCAGGCAACACCTGCATGTATCTGCCGATTTCATGGCCCACAAGCGAGGGTGAAGGCGTCGTAAATACACCGTAGAATTCGAAATTTCCAACTTTTACACACAATCTTGCTTCCCCGACTTTATAGCCCAAATACCACACGAAATCGAAAGCATACCTGTCGTCCTGGGTGGTGAAGGTTGCGCCGTTTGGGCACCACTTCTGGGTGGTGGCCTCATCCCACCCGTCATCCGCAACCTCCACCTTTTTTTTTTTGGCTGCCTTCTTCGCACTCGCCAACACCAGAGGGCAATTGGGATTCCGGCAGGCGTACCTGCCAGACAATGGAACCACCACCCTGCCTACATCGGGGATCGCTCGGATCTGCAAAGTAATGCGGGAGATTGCGTGTGGGAGAGTACGCAAGCCGAAATGTTTTTTGTTGTATTTATTGTTGTCTTCACGTAAAAATGTAGGTACAGTCGGTCACCATCCGGGACGTTTTGGGAAAAAAACAGGAGAGAACGGAAACAATCTGTTTATAACGGCAGCTACGACTCTGCAGTGTTGCAGAAAAGGTTGCAATATGGAACATCAACGTAAATTTTTTGAGATGCAGATATTTTGCTCCTACACCACAGACGTCTGCTGACCTTCGTGGCGCTCGCATTACTCCAGCCGTGCCCTGATACTCCGGGAGGCTTCACAAACGTGTTCGACCTGCATCCAGGACAGATCATCCTCACGGACGTTGACCCGCTGTAGGTCGTTACCTGAAACAAGAATGATACAACGGAAGAGTTCTTACCCTCGGGCCTCTCGTCGGGCACTCCTCTTGCCCACCTGTGTGGATGTGGATTGGAGAAGGCGACCTAGCGCGAGCAACGTGTCTGCAGAGCTGTATTTCATGTACTACAAAGCTTGCCTGAAAATCCGGAATCTTGACCAAAACGTCGAAGAAAACCACTTCGAGTAGGTAGACAACGAACACAACGTGCGTTGTTGCGAAAACGGCCATGGCCGCCTCCTTCAACAGTTGCTTCAGGAGGCCCCGGTTCGTACTTCCTCCAACCATCGCTCGCGACTTCATCTTTTCCGTGGCTGCCGACGGCTGCATCGCTGCCAAGGCACGCTTCTCAGGGCTGTCTACCGGCCGGCATATAGGGGCTTCCGGGAAACGTTGCCTAAACGCTGCCGCAATAGACCTGGGCGACTTCAAACTTGGAGCCATCCAGTCTGGGCGACTAAACGAACCATCCTCGTACACCTTGGGAGCTAGACCCACGACACTGCTAGCTTGCATCGCCAGGGCAGCTTGCAACTCACGGTTGGACCATCGCTCACGGTCTCCTTCATTCGCGTCTCCCTCCTCCTCCTCCTCCTCCTCTTCCTCCTCCTCCCCAATAGACTCTACTTCCTCCATGGCCTCTCCGTTCATGTTTCTTCCTGCTGCTGGCGTGGTGCCCAGCCCTCTCAAGTCAAGCGATCCAGATCCGACTGCGGTGTTGGACCGCCCTGAAGAAACCGCGGTGTCATGGGCAGCCTCCCCCACCTCCGCCGCCGCTCTGAACGGTTCCTCCGCTCCTCCTGCAGGCGGCCTTTGAGCGGCTGCGACTGGTGCTGCTGATGTTGTTGTTGTTGTTGTTGTTGTTGTTGCTGTTGCTGCTGCGGCGGCAGCGGCGGCAGCGGCCGCTGCCGCTGCTACTTGTGAGGACATCGTTGTTTGCTGCAGCCGGTTCTCTGAGCTACCACCACTGGAACTAGGCGTTCGCCCAGATATGCCTACATTGCCCACTGTGCCATGACAATCATACGAAACTCGTCGCTGCAGGCTGTCCTCCGATCGATCGCAATCCGCACAAAAATGATCGAACCCGTGTGGATTCTGATCAGGAGGAACCCGTATAGATATCCTCTTCTGGCCGCTGTTCACGTGCCTGAGACACATGTGACAGGTGAACATCTTGTTTGCTGGCGCTTCATATCTGTCTGACCTGTGTCTGTCTGCCCTGCCATGGCCGCCGCGATCATCATCTGGCCCGGGAGCTGCAGACATGAACCAGGCTGGCGACCCGCCGTTGCGCCACCGTCCGCTGCCGTTGTGCGTGGTGTTGCTATCGACGCTTGCTGGGTGGTGATGAAAAAAATCTTCGAGAATCAAAGCTGCGCTGGAACTTTCGGGGCGCAGAACCAGTTGTGTGCCCCAAAAGTCTGCATTGCTGGCATTTGGCCCCGATTCACACTAAAATCAAATGACGATGCGCAGTGGCTTCCTGGGACGTACGTAGGATGCGCAGTAGGGGGCCCCGGCCGGGGAGCGGCGATGTTGACGTTAGTGGGGGTTCTGGTGGTTCATCAAGCACGGCGGCACCAACCATAGGTGAGTCCACTCCACCTCCCGCCGGTACACAACAGCAGTCGCCTCCTCGCTTAGACGATGCACCACTCTCGAGTAGATGGAGAAGGAGCTCGGGCACCACCATTCTTAACCGTAGGAGAAGGATCCGCAACAGCACCAACAGAGCTCGTAACAACAACAACAACAACAACAACAACAATAACAGCAGCAGCAGCAGCAGCAGCAGCAACAGCAGCAGCAACAGCAGCAGCAGCAGCAGCAGCAGCAGCAGCAGCAGCAGCAGTGGCGGCGGTACCCGTCCCGCACCCTCCCAGCAAAGGCAAGGGTAAAGCCCGTGCTCATGAAGCCTCCCAAGCACGCGGGGGGGCAGCTCCAGCAGAGCTATCCTCTCAAATAGGTGAGGGGTCAGTGCCAGCATCAACGACACCGGCAATATCAGCGGCACCAGAGGCCGCAACAGGGGCAGCAACACCGGCACAACTCGCAGCAGCAGCAGCGGAAGTAGTCGCCGCCGCGGGGGCGGCAGCGGCGAGACCAGCAGCAAGCAGAGGTCACGACCGCGGAGCGCGCCAACAAGGACGAGGAGGGGGGCTGAGCGGCCGGAGGAAGAGGAGGGGGAATGAGCGGCCGTGGGGGAGGTGGAGGAGGGGGGCGAGGGGCAGCAGCGCCAGGTCGTGGACCAGGAGGAAGTGGGGCTGGAGGAGCCGCCGGTGGAGGGGCCGGCGATGATGATACTTCAACATCCAGTGCGCAGGAACGCTTCTTTCAAGAAGTAAAGGACAAGATCGACCGGAGTATCACCCACGAGGGAGGTGGTTTGAAGGGCCGGTTCCCGGGTTGGTCTGGTCGTGGCTTTCCCAGCCTGTTCAAAACATTTGCGGATGGTACCGCAAACGTTGCTGCGGGAAATGTCGTATCTCACATGCGCCGACCCGTGCTACAACGAAAACGTGTCGCCCTCGCAATGCTGTTGCAGGCGCATACGACCAAGTTCATGGTGTACCAGCTGAAGTACACCTCTCTGGTCAACACCCGGCGGACCAGCTCGGGCATCTTCCGCTCGGCCAACCTCGCCAAAACTCCGGAGAGGTTCGGCAGCTTTGATGACTCGACGAAGTACGGCGGTGCGGTCCCGTCGGAGCACTTTTTGCGGGACGTGAGGCGGTTGTATTTCTCGAAACTCCCCGTGCTGGAGGTGGATAGCGTGGATTGGACCCTGGAGGAGTATCAGCACCGCTTGATGCAGCGCTGGGACGGAGACATTCTGGGTGGGGATGCTTCGTTTAAGTTTGCGAAGATCATCCGGCTCCGGGCAAAAGCGGGCGAGGAGCGCACAAGACCAGTGTACGGCTTCTTCGCAGTCTTCAACGAATGTGAGGAGGTGAAAATTTCTCCTGTCTCTGCTTTGTTCAACCATCCCCAAACCCTTCGTGTTGGTGCCATGTTTTCTGGAGCAATCACTGTAAAATTATTCTCGTAGTATGGTGCGCTCATTCTCATGACCCGAAAAACATGTCGTTGTTACACATGTGTGTTCCTATTTGAAGGTGGTCTGGCAGCGTCCGATGAAGACCGGTGCCTTGAGCGAGCTGGCGGAGGAGTTGAAGCTTTTTTTCATGCGATTCGTTCGCAATGGCTTCAAGGTTCCTACTCTGTGGAACACAGGTAATTTGCGAAATGATTGTAGACTTGCTTCGCTTTTCGAGGTTGTAGACCGGTGTCAGGCCTGTTATTTTCGCAGTGACTTGCAGTATTGTCTCCTCAATCCTTTCCGGCCCCGTTGCGTGACGCTTCACTTTGTCAGATGACTGCTGTGATGACCTTCAACTGCTGCATCGCGTATTACGCGAGTTTGAGGAGGTAACGGGGATCAGTCTTCATCTGGAAGACGAGGTGGACGCCGGAGTTCAGTTGGAGCTCCTGCCACAGCTGGATATGGAGTTCACCCCTGCCATCGTGTAC
>CACKRE030003794.1:12475-25643 GCA_902602495.3 Ectocarpus sp. CCAP 1310/34
TTTTATTATTAGCATCGACCGCGCTAACCGGCTGACCAATGAAAAGACGTCAGTCTTAGTGCGGTTGAAAACACAAAACACTTCTATCTACCATGAACTGGGACCCCGTGAGGGGGCAGCATGGGGGGAGGCTAAGCTATCCTTCGGATCAAAAACAGAAACAGCGGCAACAGAAGAAAACTGCACCCGTCTACCAAGGCTATTACCTAGTACTCGAGTTCGTTTAGCAGTACTTTCACCAGTATCCTCCTTGTTTTCGCTCCCATCTTTGTGTGTGTTCGTTCGAGGATATCCCCAATATCCTGACCACACGGGCGGCATTCCAAGCTCATGTTCGATTTTCTGCCTCGCTCGCCAAACATGTACCGAATCAATTGAAACTACTGTTGACAAGCTCGAACAATGCGAGGCCGCGCTGCGAGATGCATTATTGCGTGTGAACTTACGGAGAGGAGGTGGGGTCCTCTCTAGTTACTTTATGTACGTTCGTTCCAGTACGTCGCGTGGCCCGAAACACTGCACGAGAGTAGCAGCTTTCTATATCCAATCGGCGATGAGAACTCTTCGTCGTGTAGAGCTTTGGGATTTTTCTGAGACTAGCTGCGACCTTTTCTAAGCGCGAAGTAGAGGCAAACAGACAGATAATAGACAAGCACTGGACACAACGAAAGCAAGAAATAAGCTGCAGGAAAATCACCCGGCCGGCTCAAGGGGAGGCGCGAAGACACTCCAACTCCCAAGTGACTGGGAACCACGAATTCCGCAGGCCAGTCAGGATTACCTATGTTGCATGGGTGCATCATGTGCCAGGCGGGGTCAAAGTCGCCACAAGAAGTTTGTTACACCGCCAGCTAGGCGAGTAGCAGTTACAGTAGTTCTGGTTCGCTCGTGAAGTTTTGCGGCCAGAGTGCGTCCGGTGGCCAATTTTTAAGCCCAAAAATGAGGAGTATGCTAGACAGGTACACGGGTGTTCCGGTTTTACACCGTGGGACGTTGGACCCCCAACAAATGTCGGGTACGCGAACGTGGCGGTACCCAGCGGGTATCCCACACAGCAGTATACACCTGGCTAGGCGACCGGCCAGGACAGCTACTACAGAAACGACAATCAACCTCAGGCTAGATTTACCAACAACTCAAGAATTGGAGCGAAGGGTGGCCGTCTTAGCACTATGACCTAACTCCTGTGTGGAGTACGTAAGTCTACGCCCAAACAAGGAACGGCACACAAAAACCGGCACGGATGAGACCCTCGTTGCGTTGCGAATGGTTGAGTGGTTGCACCAACCCCCGAAAAACACAAGCCAGACTTGTACAGGCGAGTCCTAGAGGACGCGCGCTTAAGGACGAGCTGCGAGGGAAATCGACTCGCTACACCAGCAACTCCGCAACGCTTCTCCCGAAGATTGAGTACAACCAACGCAAAACAAATTGCACTACTTCTCTTGTTTGTACAAAAGTGCAGGGCAACATCGGCCCCAAAACGCCTTTCCCACGTGGGGTTTCAATACAACACTCGACACACAGAATTAGGAATAATCCTCAAGAAAACAGAGTGAGGGCTCTGCATCCCCACACGATGGAAACCCACGCAGCAGGATCCCGGTGAAACAGCAACAACAGCAGTATTTCAAAAAGTCGCGTGATGTAGTCAGAAACAGCGCACGCCAACATGGAACGAACCTATCAGCCACGTGCCACGCGCCGTGTACGCCGTTCGGGCAAGGCGTGAACGCGGAGGCCTGCCTTCTCCCGGGCCCTAGACACGTCGTCACCCTCCTGGTCATGGTTATCCCCCTCGTGGGAAGCAGATGCGGCAGAATCTCCACCGTTGTCGCTTCTTCCGCCCGTCGCTTCCAGCGGCGAAGCGTCCCCGTCCTCCTCTCCTGGGGTGTACGGCGAGTACGGATTGGAGACCCAGGCGACGTCGTGCAAGCCGGCCGTGTCTCTCGTGGAAGCCTGTTGGAATACGCCGGAGAAGGAGAGGGGGAAACACCAGCAACACAAGGTGGTGGTGCAAGAACTGACGGTGAGCCATGCCGCCCACGCCCGTCTCTACACAGAGAGTTAAGAAGGAGGGTGCCCTGTGTGTGTGTGTGTTCGCGTGTGCTTTGGAGGGTCAGTTGTCCTGGGTCGAGGACTCAGGCCTTTCCTGCTACAACTAGAAAGATCGCGAGAAATCCTCAAGGTATTCGAAGTACAAAGCTGCTGTTGTTGTGTTTTATCAACACATAGCATACGACGCATGGGCCACAAAATGGGGCTAGACTTCAATACAAAAACTTGCCGGCATGCAAACCATCACATAACCAAATCAATGAGTATATTACCCGCGGCTGCCGTAACGCTCACTTTGCACTGGTCACAAGCAAGACAAACCTACGGGCAAAACAGGATCCTCATTACAAGTAGTAGATTTGAACCGTCCCGGTTCAAATTACCCCTTTCCATTGGATTGTTCTGACTCACTGCCCACTCCCACAGGGCCAGCGAAGAAGACTGGATGGAGAGGCGGCCGGAGCCGTACACTGTTCCGTCACGGAAGGCGCTCCACTCTGGCTTGGCGTAGAAGTCGGCTAGACAAGGGCAACACGTCGGGGTCAAATCCGAGCGGGGGGAAGAAACAGCATGAGAACAAGAACCTGAGCAGACACAAGTTGAAATATGAAACATAACAGCAACCAAACGATCAGTAGATGGAAAACGAATACTTTTCGTTTCAGACAGTTTTCGTCGTCTGCTCTTGTACCTCCATATGCGAGATCCAGGTTCCTAGTCTCGCGCGTGATCGTTGGTCATCGCCGCCGCTATGGCATCTCCAAGTGGAGCTGGCGTACCTTCCCATTATTACTGAGAGGGCGGACTACAACAGAAATGACGTTCCAGGATACGCAAAAAATGAGGTGGCAGTGGACGTGCTCCACTTCGTCTGTACCTGACCTCTCCGGCAACAACAGAATCAACTTTTCGAGCTTATCCTTAGGACATACGCACAAGGAACAAGTAGTGAGATGAGTACGCTGCCTGCGTGTGGTTTCTTTGGCCAAAACAACACCGGGCCAGCAGGGGTCAAACACACGGTCCGCGGAGCAATCAGTCCGTGCGAAGCGAGTGAACGAGAGGCAGGCTTGGCGGCCATTAACACAAGTTCCGCGCGGCCCTCGTAACGACCAACGCTCGGAGACGCGTGTCGCTGGCCGAAACAGGACGAACTATTCTATCCAGGACAAAGCTATTGACGCAGCAAAGAGGCTCGTTCAACTGTACAGAAGAGGGCTCTACCTGCCGGCGCATTGGGCGGACCGGCTAACGGGGTAGCTTTGCCCTGTTGTTGTACGGTCTTCCACGATAGACCACCCCAAAACGTGGTGGTTGTCCAACACGAAAAAAGCGTGTACATTCGTGCGTGCCCTGCGTGGACATCGTGCTGTTCAAACTGTTCCAGACACCACTGATGTGTAAGTCCAGGAGAAGGTCATGGCGAAACGCTTCATCGACCGATCGATCGGTCGACCGCCCTTGACCCACCGACCATTTCACCCTTCCTTCGTTCCTCCCTCCCTTCGTACCTGCGTGCCCTTCGCGGTTTCCCGCGCCGCCCACGACAAGGTGGATAGGTCCGTCCTCGGTCAGCTCAAAGCCAACCACCGGGTGCGATCGCTCGTACGCTACGCAGGGGGGTGGGGGGGCACGCGGCGGAGAGAAATATCGGCGAGAAGCACGGCGACAGAACAGACTCAACGAGGTCATGACAAGAATCACGAGCCACGATCACACACCGCCCAATCTACGAGCAGCTTAAATATGCTGTGGATCGGCACCATGTGGCGGATGAAATGAGTGATATTCTCTTGTTTCGATCGCAATATTCAAGCACAAAAAGCACCCGTGCTACGGATTTCGCGCTCGGAACAGCACCAAAGGTTCGTCACGCGTTGTTCAACGCGCTGAACGGGGCTTAACACGTCGTGGTATGTACCACGCAGGTTAGACCTAGAGCCTTCCCCCCATGAAGCACTGACTGTATGGACTGATTCTGAGAGGAGTTGTACCACACCGAAACGTGTGGGGTGGTGTTTGAGTGAACGAGCGAAAGCTTCGCAAGTCCCCACAGAAACATATGATACAGACGGTCAGAAGGGCAACGGAGAAAATTCTGGCGAGAGCGATAAATCACAACACACCCCGCACACTTACGCCAGTTTTATCACACACCAGAGCGATGAACCAACTCTGCCTCAGTAGCATGCGGGGGTCCTGTAACTGGAGTTCTGCAACAGCAACCTATTCCGCCGCATGTGGGAACATAATATGTCTACAGCGCAATGCGCAGACAACCGAACCACCGGTGAACACGCTGTGGGGGAGTACACAATCTTCCCCGATAATTTCATCAATGGGATACTGTGCAAAGCGTGATTGATGCGTGCAGCACACACGCCACACATCCAATTTTTTCATCTAGGCATTAAACACCTTCAATCCTCCTTCGGTCACAGACGCACCGACCGCCGCAGCACCTACCGCCGAAACCCTCGCAGCCGAAGCAGCCTTCGGGCAAGACGGGCAAACGCCATCCAAGATCACCGCCAGGACAGCAGCAACCCGCCTCCGTAGTGCATCCTCAGTACACGTTCAGAGCTGTTCATGACGACGACCCAGCCATCCTGCGGTTGACACCACTCCACTCCAATCACCGTACCGATCGGTCCGCAGTCTTGGGCCAACTGAGGGCCAAACTGGAGTTTTGCTTGGTCCCACATGGCGCAACCATGTTCACAACATCAAACGCCCCCATACAAGCAAGCACGTGACGATAGGTACAGTACGCCATTCCCCGTCTGTCCTTGTAACGTCTCCTTTATAATATAGGCTTGATGATCGCCACAAGCCGCTGTTTGTGTTCCTTTTGGCGATCATCGAGCCTATATCATAGGAGACGTTGACAGGAAGAACGACCAACATTTCGCCAAACAAGGACATATCAACAGCGGATCACGCCTCCGCTATTTCTATGTCTGTGTTTGGACATCATCAAGCCTAGCCTAGGAGAGGATAAAAGGACGGACGGGGAATGGCGTACTGTACCTATCGTCACGTGCTTGCTTGTCTGGGAGCGTTTGATGTTGTGAACATGGTTGCGCCGTGTGGGACCAAACAAAACTCCAGTTTGGCCCGCACTTGGCCCAAGACTGCGGACCGATCGGTATGGTGATTGGAGTAGAGGGGTGTCGACTGCAGGATGGCTGGTTCGTCGTCATGAACAACTCTGAAGGTGTACTGAGGATGTACCACGGACGCGGGTTGCTGCTGGCCTGGCGGTGATCCTGGATGGTGTTTACCCGTCTCGCCCGAAGGCTGCGTCGGCTGTGACGGTTTCGGCTGCATGCAGCTGCTGCGGCGGTTGGGTTCGCGGTTCGTCCATTGCACCAGAAGGCAGTCGCCGAAGCAGAGGAGAAGGTGTTCCCGAAGGCTTCATGTGCGGGTGGAAAGCTAGATGCTCGCGAGTGTGGCGTGCGTTCTGCACACACGCACGTCACGCTTTTGCACGATATCCTGGGAGATGAATATCCCCGGACGAAATGCGCAGCGACACACTTGCACTTGTGGCAGAAGCACGCACTACACTACA
Source organism: Ectocarpus sp. CCAP 1310/34 (assembly GCA_902602495.3). NCBI lineage: Eukaryota > Phaeophyceae > Ectocarpales > Ectocarpaceae > Ectocarpus > Ectocarpus sp. CCAP 1310/34. The sequence continues at coordinate 18,108 of CACKRE030003794.1, forward strand.
TACAGCCCCCACCGCAAGCTCGTTTCAAATACACGACAACGCACCGTGGACGTGCCCCGTGATGACCACGGCGGCCTTGTGCAGGTGGAGGAGAGGCTCCATGGCGCGCATCGCCGTCTCCGCCTGGCGCTCGCCCTGGTGAGCGAGGTTGGAGTTATACCAAGGGCAGTGCATCATCACCACCAACCAAGGCGTGAGGGTGCGGTCTGCTGACTCCAGATCCTGTGTGACCCAACCACCCGCCAAACAGTTCCAAAAGGAGACATCAGTAGGGCGACGACGACGATCAAAAAGAGCAAACGTCAGATTGTAAGACATGAGTAGTTGCACGTTGGGGAGGCGGGACGGAACGGGGGGGAGGATGCGCGCGCGTATACCGGAAAGGCTGGGGGTATCGTGCGTAGGGGGCAGGGCGGAAGGAGGCACGGGAAGAGCATGGATTACACCGGGCTGAGTCGCGGGCGGTCCGCTACAAGGTGGAAACAACAACAACCGTAGGCGCAAACTACACCTCGACGCACTCGCGCCAAAGTCGAATAGGGCAAGTTCGCAGCATGGTGAGGGTCGGTATGCAAGCGTTCCCAAGCATGCTCTGACGGGCCGACTAGCCTCCTTCACTCCCTTGTGCTGTGACAAGGCACATGCAGCGCATCATAGGACTATAGGAGTGGCCACCACACGTGGCGCCCTGAGGAAGGAACCGTCTTTCACCGCACCTTCTGCAGCCACGAGTACTGCACGGAGTTTTCGCCCGTCGCCGTGTACGGGTTAAGCGCGACCACATGGACCGGACCGACATCGAACGAGTAAAAGCTGGGGCAAGGCAAGGCGGCAACAAACGACGGAGGAAACAGGAAAAAAAAAAAACAGCGCTACAGCAGTAGTACTCTGGAAAAAAACGGGAGGCACACGCTAGAAAGGAAACCGCTATACACAGCCAGAAAGAGACCGGGAAGAACGAAACAATGCCGCCCGTGCGAATGTCACAAATAGAAAGGACTTGTGCCTCAAAAAAGGCCAAGAATGAAGTAATTTTGATCCATGCCCGCACCGTTGTACCGGTCATATAGCCACGGGTTGCGAGAAAAAAGACAACAAGAAAACAAATGATACTGTAGAACATGGTCCAACTCCGTCGGTAGGTAGTCAGCTGTGCGTTCAGCACAGTAGACACCGAAAAGCAGCGTTCGAGCGTTAGAAGAAAACGAATACAAGACTGATGGACCATAAAATCATATCCTCGTTGCCTACCAACAGAAGCAAATAAGGAAATCACGTCCCCGGGCACCACACCTGTTGCCGTAGTCGTACGTCCCGGACCACTCCGACGGGCAGCAAGACACCGGCGGCTGCTCGTCCTCGCTCCCTTCCCACGTCGCATCGAACGCCTCGCGCACTCCCCTCGCCGCCTGGCGCACGGCCGCCCCCACGGTATTCCCGGCCGCCACCCCTTCCCCTCCTCGCGTACCCACCGTCGATGGCAGCCTCTCGGCCTCCTCGATCGCCGCGGCGTCCGCTTCGTCCGCGCCCCAACCCTCGCCGCAGAGGAAGCCGTCGCCGTCCAGACCGCCGCCGGCGCCGCACCCGCGCCCGAGGTCCGTCGGAGCTCCCACCGCCGGCATCCGAAAGCGGCTCTCGTAGGCCAGGAAAGGCTTGGCGCCGGGGTAGGCGCCGTTGGTCTCGATCTCGTGATTGCCAGCAGCGACCATCCACGGGAGGCGGCTCGCTACAGGGTCGAGCATCCTCATGAACGAGTCCCACCGAGGCTGGTGTTTATTTTTTCCATTTTTACATTTTTCCGACCGAAAACGGAAGCAGCACACGCAGCGGGCGAGCGTGGCCATAGTGAGGGTGTCGTGAGGTACGCACGGAATGAAGAAGGCAGAGCGCGCATGCTACACATACACGACAGTCACAACGGGGCTATCTAAGTGGACATTGTGTAGGAGTACGTCGTTCGGCAAGATGGGGGCACAATGTCGTCCAAATCGAGCGGCATCAGTCGAAGGAGGGTTGATCTACGATAGTGGCGGTGCTCGGCTACGGGGGGCAACGCTGCCACCAAATACAGTCACGTCAACCTGGGTGGCGCCGGCTACGAGTGACAAGGGACAAGAAAAAGAGATTTCAAGATGTTAGGGTCGGTGACACAACGCCATGACAGAACCCACACAACGGTCGGCTACAACATACTTCCAAGTAGAAGGGGAAATACACGGCACCCGGCTTGGTCATGTGGGTCATCTGCTTTCCCTCGAACCATGGGACAACAGCCAATGAGAACTTCAGAACTTCGGTGGAGTCGTATTCCTTCCTAGGGGTGATATCTGAAATAGAAAGCACTCATTGCACACAGCAAGTGATGCCATGTAGAACGATGGGAAAAGAGGAGGACAAGAGGCGGGTATGGCATGGCCGACCCACCTGGTCGCAATCTGCGTAGCTCAGGTCACCGGCATGCAGGACGAGATCGATGGAATTGTCGCCATCGATGGCCGCAAGCGTCGCGCTGGGGGACAGAGAAGAGACGAAACAGAAGGTGGTACGGTAGTACCCAGGTACTAGTCACAAGGCTTGCGAGAAAAGAAAGGCCGACAAGAAATGATAACAAAGGCCAGAGGGGTGCCAAAGGGGGGGGGAGGGGTACTCATAGTCTTGCATGCCGTAGTCGTTAGACCATTGACCTCGCATCCCTACAAAGCCGGGACGGAGCACGCCGGGTTCTCACCGGACCAGGCTCTCACATCACCAAGCGCGAAGCGCCGTGAGATATTCGGCGAGTCGCATGAAGGGTGCGCTGCATCCTGCTAAGGGTGTTCGGCATCTTGTGCTTACTTCCTTGCGTACGGATGACAGCTGCGTATGAATTAATTTATTTTCTGGTGCTTTCACTTCCAGAGACAGTTGTAAGCACTGTGTAACTGCCTCGAGGGTGCTTGACCATTTTAACACAACGTGGTGCGATCATCCCCCTTGCGCGGAGTGAGGGTTCTCCACCCCGCACAACATGATCTACTCGACCACCATTATTGTTACCGCCAAAAAACAAAACCGGAAGTAAAAAAAAAAAACGGTGACCTGGTTGCCCGAGTTCACGAAGTGAATTGGTTTGTTTTACAACGTCTTTGCCAAGCGACTAAAACCCAATCCCGATGGCAAACACCGAGGGGGGCGGCTTGTTTTACAACGTCGTTGCCAAGCGACGAAAACCCTCACCCCGATNGCGACGAAAACCCAACCCCGATGGCAAACACCGGGGAGGGGGTGCCAAAGGGGGGGAAGGAAGAAAGCAAGGGGGCAGGAGGACACGCAACAGACAAGAGTGTCATGTGAACATCACATGGGGTTGGTCGCGCCATGGAAACACTGCCCTGGGAAAATACGAGCGCGCTAGCACAATACTTCTTGATATTGCTGTCTTGGCAAGAGCACACGTAAGACCTTTGCCTTTCCTGCGCGTAGACAGGAAATATTTAGCTTCTCTGCCTAGTTTATATAGAGAACAGAAGCATGGTCTCAAATTCACATCGGAGGCCATCCCGGCACAGCATTCACTCAGGCGTTCCACCCCTCTCGGCATAAACAGCAACCACACCAACCGCACGCTCGGCGGAAAGTGTACCGGCTTCTGCAGTCAGCAACAACAAAGTGTCATAATTTTGTGTTCGTTTTCGTCATCCCATACACGACGCATCGTTCGTAGTTACCAAAGTACCCTCTACGGCCATCCATACCTCTCAAACTCAAGAGCTCCGATCCGGGGCCACATGGACAGGAAAAATCCTTCTAAAAGCGAAGAAACAAGCACACAGAACTTACGCTGAGTCGTCGGTCTGTCCCAAGTCTCCCAAGACGCCCAGGATGATAGGCTGCTCTGGGCCAAGCTTGGGCGGTGTGTCGAAAGACCGCACCGAGCTCATCTCCAAAGTGTCGTCGCCGCAAGAGTAGAAGTAGGTCGATGATGGCTCCAGGCCCTGCAGCGTGGCTGAGTGCAAGAAGCCGCTGGTGTAGTCCGCCCGGCCCGGGTGACGGGTCGAGTAGGCTAATCGGTTTGTGATCGGCATGGGAGCGGGGGGTGGTAAGTACATATGAGAATGTATAAAGACGCCTGAACGTTGTTGTTTTGCGGCTGCTACTGCTGCCGCCATTGTGCATGTTAAGTTGTGCGGCAAACGCATGAGGGTTGCCAAGTTCAGCAGTAGCCATGGCTAGAGGCAGGGTGCTTCCTGTGGGTGCATGAGTTTGTAAGCGCGTTTCGGCTGTTGCTGGAAACACAACTAAAACGATCAAATGCCGACGAACCTCGCCAGAGGTCGGTAGATGTTAGCCTCGTACACAACTGACTGCCTATTTAAACTACATACGATACTAATCACTGAACTTTTGGGGAGCAAAAATTCATATGTACCTGAGTCGTGCTGCCTTCAGGAAGGACTGGTCTTCCTGCAACAAGTGACTTGCTTGTCTTTTGAAAGCGACGTACACGGCAAGATCACCATGCAGCCTTTTAGTAGCAAATTATAACAGTATCGTAATCACGATAAATATAGAGTTGGCGCGCGTGCACGAAGCACGAGGCTCAAGGCCGACATGGCGTCACGCTACTCTGCCACGTGCTGCACGGAAGCAGCTGTACAGCCGCAATGCAAACGATCTCTCCTGTTGTTTTTGTTGTGATTATGTGAACGTCGAAGGCATCATCAATGCCTTCGCGCGTCCCACGGATACTGTACCAGCACTCGCTGGACTTGTTTGCGGCCAAGTTAATTTGATCTACTTAGAGCAGTGAACTGCCTTCTGGCAGCCGTGTACAGCAGTAAAAGTACAAGATAGCGGCGTGATGCCGCTACTGCTCCTACTACTAGCCGTTAGCTGTAACGGGCTTGGACTCACTCGTTGAGCTCCCATCTGCAACGTTGCCGAGGTCGTCGACGGACGATCCCCACACCACTCGTGATTGAGTGTTGGGCCAGGTCACCCAGGCAACCGTGACAGCGTACTCCTCCGGCGAATCAGACCGCGCCAGAGCAATGTGAACCTGCTCCGGTGCGGCAAAGCTCTGGACGTTGTGCGCTCCTACGCCGAGCCCGTGCTCTTCTGGTTGAAACATGCTCGAAGCTGGACCATCTTGTTGAAGGTTCCGCTCTTTGTGCTCCAATCGTACGCCAGCTCTATCGCCGATGCCCACTGGTGCGCCGGAGACTACTGCTACTGCTACCACTGCTGCTGCAAGGAAGAAGCCGAGAGCCATATGAGCGCTCGCAGCCTACTGGTGCCGCCCACAAGCTCAGCAGCGACAGGGGATGCGGGGATCAGAGATTCCTCCGCGTCTTGTTGTGGAAGCTCCCCGTTATGCCGTCTACCGAATGAACGAATGAGAGAGCACGTAGGTGCCCCAAACAGCCCTGCGACAAGAAATAAATTCGCCGATGCTCGTCTTTTGCTTTGGCCGCGGCTAGCCTCGTCGTGTTCGCCTTCTTCTTGACGCGCAAAGCCGAGCAAAAGACACTGACTGCACTGCCAAGAACAACAGTACAACAGTCATTGAATCACGGGGTGCCGTGTGTCATTTTGACGTCCGAAATGTGCGCACCCCCCAAGACGCACACCCCAGAACCGGCAACAAAGCACACGACGAGGCGTGGTGCACAGAGCCGCCGGGTTGTGAGGGGACAACGTCTTGAAAAACACGATACACGATGCTTCTCGGACGCGTTGGCACGCTTCTCCCGAGGTGAGTTGCCTGTGTGGGGATTGCTTCCACGACAACAGTGTGTCCTCTCTCATTGTGATGATCGATCCTCTCTGCCCCTGTGGACGCGGAAACAGTACGTCCTTCAGAGGTCCACCAGCCAGTCGAAATCCAGTTAAAGTGGTGGCGTGACAAACGTTAAGTATGTGGAGACGTTTTTTCATGCGATGGACGGCGAGCAGAGTTCATTGTCAATTTTCCCGATAGTTTTATAATTTTGGTACCCACTTGCAAAGATGCCCTGTGTCAACAGCAGCAGGAACAATAATAGCATGCACCTGCGGCTGTACGCTCGCCGATCGCATTTTCCACGCACGATACAGTCGACCCCGCTTTAGAGACACACCACGTTTGCCCAAAAGAGAAGCGTGTTCAACGCGGGAAAGTGCCTTTAAAATTCCGGGGCCACTAACGCACCATCCCCGGGGCCAATGAAGGCGAAACATATGTCAAAAGGTGCGCATTCGCAGCAGAAAGGCGACCACAAGAGGTGTTGTTTGAAACCTACGACAAAGGTGATTTGAAGGTCGCAACCACTGCTGCTACTGTGCTGCAATACATACTTGCATACCATCGTTTGAATTTCCCCCCACTGTACCACCAAAACGCTGAAAGCGATGGTGTTCTACGACCTACGCATCGTACATATACACGACGGTAGTGCGCTGGTGTTGATATGGGCCTAATTATTTGCTTTATTTTATTTTTTAGGCGTTGTCCTCCCCGTGAATATCTTGCCCAAGATTTCGCTACCACACCTGAGAAATATCGAAGGTTGTAGAACGACACTAGGAAAATGTAGGTTATGCAGAAACACAGACCAAAAATGTCGGGAAAGCACAGCGACAAAGAGGACACCGCGCCTCCCAAAAGGTCAAAACGAGGCACAACACAACACAAACGCCAAATTCAACCTCACGAGACTTCACCCAAGGCAAACAACGAACGTTGGCAATAAAAGTGCTTTGCTCTCGAAACCAAAAACTATACCCGCCACGTATCCCGAAGAGTCGCCTGCACCTCCCCCCCCTCCTTTGCTCTTCGCTTGACCTGTGTTTCATGAGTAAACGAATGCACAGTCTTCGAAAGAAGGTACTCCGTTTCGCTGTACTCGCCGTCTCTTCCATGTGTGTACAAGTAAGAGCGGACATCTTCGAGACGAGAGCGAACCTCGCCCTCTGAAATCGTAGATTTATGCACGACTGGCCTACCGTGATGCCTTCCTCTTCACTGGACACGTCCTCCTCGACGTGTACGTTTGACATGTTCTCCGTTACCGCTTCCATCTCGAGTTCTACCTCATCCCTCAAGACCTCTTCATCGTCCTCTACACTAAAAGCCAAGTGCGCATTGCGCTGCGCACTTCTTCTGTGAGGCCAGAGGCGCTCTCGACGAACAAGTTGTCCGTCAACACTCGCGGCTTAGACCTAGCGTCCAGGTCCTTGGCACTCTCTGGCATGGATATCATCTCGACCATATCGCACAGGTCGTCCAGGGCGGCCGCCCCCGGGTCTTCTCGGTCCAACCGCGTGTCTTTGTCCTGGAGCGCGCTCTCGTGCTCCCCAGGAAGAATGGTGGCCTTGAGCCAGCACCTGATCACAGTCTGGTCTGAAAAGCTCTCACACTTTTGGGAAAGGATTTCCGTCACATCCAGGATTGTCGGCTGGCCTGCGTCGTTCAGGCCCCTGCAGCCCCTGCGAAACAATGATGCAAGGAACACAGGGTAAAAAAAAAAGCAGGGTTGTACACGGAGTAGAACCGCTCCGCGGAGCGTTTTTTTTTTT
>CACKRE030003794.1:79175-101773 GCA_902602495.3 Ectocarpus sp. CCAP 1310/34
CTTGGTCAAAAGCTTCATTCTCCGAGGGCACTCCAAGTCTCTTGTAGTGTCCTGCTAGAACTTCCCTTTTTCCCTTCCCACTGCTGAATAATCCAACGTTCACACGTCGCAAAGTTGCGACCCCTGTATCCCCCCTTGCGCGATCTTCTTTACCATTCCACTAATCCCTTCCCGCATCTACTTGACGTTCCCCTCCAGGACTCCGTTGGCCTTCTGCACTACATCATCCCAAATGCACTTTTTCTTAGGAGGGGGGGGGTGTACTCATAGTCGTGCATGCCGTAGTCGTTAGACCATTGACCTCGCATCCCTACAACGCCGGGACGGAGCACGCCGGGTTCTCACCGGACCAGGCTCTCACATCACCAAGCGCGAAGCGCCGTGAGATATTCGCCGAGTCGCATGAAGGGTGCGCTGCATCCTGCGAAGGGTGTTCGGCATCTTGTGCTTACTTCCTTGCGTACGGATGACAGCTGCGTATGACTTAATTTGTTTTCTGGTGCTTTCACTTCCAGAGACAGTTGTAAGCACTGTGTAACTGCCTCGAGGTGCTTGACCATATTAACACAACGTCGTGCGATCATCCCCCTTGCGCGGAGTGAGGGTTCTCCACCCCGCACAACATGATCTACTCGACCACCATTATGGTTACCGGGGGGGGGCATTTAAAGCAGGGGTAGGCGACATCCCTTGCCGTTGCATGTCGGGCTAATGCAGTGCACACTGGTAGGACAACGTTGTAGAAAACAGACCAAACTGAATCCAAAGCGGGAATCGCAAGTGTTCCCCGTGGTGAGCGCAAGGTCCAACACCCAAGACTCGAGTTGACTGACAAAGGGTGGCAGAACATCCCGAATTTTCCGCTCTCTGTCTGCCTCTTGCTCTGCCTTCTCCTCGCTTACCTCCCACGCCGCAAGAGCCGCGTCTTCGAATCGGCCCAAGGCGAGTCTTGCCACCGCCATTCGGTAGCATGCCTTCGGCCAATCTGGTTTCAGTCGCCGGCACACCTGTGCACAACAAGAAACACCGCACATCAAACTTGAACCGAGATGGAGATGAAATGAACTGTAGAATACCTTCGACACATTTTACAATGACATCGAACATGTAAGCGCCCCGTCCGTCTCCACCAGTTGTATGAATCCCCGCGAGTTTCCCTTAGTTTTTTTAGGTTGCGCTCGTATTCCTCGGGTGGAGCGCTTAGATAATGCCTTGACTATGTATTTTTTTTATCTTTCTAACATTTGCACTCATGGTTGACAGTGTAGGCTGTCCGGGTCTCAATTCCTGTTTGCTACCAATGCCCCTTCAGCGTCAGCGCTGAATAAGGAAATCGCCTTCGCAGCTGAGCTCTCTTTCACTCGTCGGAAACTTATTCCCAACTGAAAGGTTTCATTTCCGGCTGGTGGGCTCTGTGTTTCCTTTCACAAACACCTTTCTATAGACAGCCCCTTTGCATACTATGGAAGACCCTTCCCTAGCCGGCCAAAATCATCCCCAGCATTTGGTCCAACATCATGTTACGACAGCAAAAAGCAGCAATGGCCAGCAAGAGTACATACTAGAACGGAGAGGCTCTCTCGGGCTCGCCGTGACGTCATACCTCGGCATCGACCAGCGCCTTCTCGTAGTCCTTCATGGACATAAACACGGCGCTCCTGTTGCTTCGGAACGCGGCGTCGGAACCGTCCAGCTCTATCGCTTCAGAGTACGCAGCTAAGGCGCCAGCCAAATCTTTAGCCTTCAACAGGTCGTTTCCCCTGAACAGCCGAGGGCGATGGTATCAAAAGGTTCAGGGAAGAGCAAAACAAATCAGGGGCGGCATGGTTGCCACGGACACCGAACACCCGAATCTAAAGTAGCAAATACGGCACTGGTGCGAGGAGGAGCTAGTCAGGCAAGCGCTCCCACACTACTTCTTCAAGTGCCCCCGGAACGACAGCAACACCAACGCCAACAGCAGCGGCACACTAGGAAATCATACCAGCCAACCGAATCGATCCGCAGTCAAAAGTTGTCATGACCGTTCGAGTGGACGAACCGCAACCGCAACCTTTAAGGGGGTATCATGGCAGGGAGGAGTGCAGGAACGCACCTATTTACATGAAGAATAGATCGGTGTGTACGAGCACCCCGCACGAGCGCCGAGCCCAAGCTCTGAACATCCTACCAAATACCTCAATATCCAACAAGCGTCAGACACCCAAGCCCACACACGCACATACACGCGCTACCACACACTCACCTCGTCTTCGCTGCCACCGCCGCTTCCCGCTGCTCGGGCGTTTCGGCCGGCGAAGTGTTTCCCTCTTCCCCAAGACCCTACAGTTCGGGCGAGCAGGATCATGTATTAGCAACGTATGAAACGAAGAGCCAAACACTTCCCCGAGAGCAGGTGGGGTGGCCGCGAGTGGGGGACCACACTGCGGCCAACAGACGTATTCTACGCATCAGTTAAGTCAGCTGTCGGACGTCTAAACAAGGTGAACTTGTTACAGTAGGGGGCTCGATATAAGGCGGTGTGAATAAGGCGGTATACCCGATATAAGGCGGTCGAAATTTGCGTCCACAACTCAGACCCGGTAGAAGGCGGCCACCGCCTTAAACCGGCTTTGGCCCTGTGTAAGGTGGTATCAGCCTATCTCAAACCCGATATAAGGCGGTCGAAATTTGCGTCCACAACTCAGACCCGGTAGAAGGCGGCCACCGCCTTAAACCGGCTTTGGCCCTGTGTAAGGTGGTATCTGCCTATCTCAAACCCGATATAAGGCGGTGATCATCTTCGCGTGAGTACACCCTCTGGGAGGCGTCTGAGCGAGTGCACATACAACGCCAGGATCTGAACAACAGTTATCACGTGGCACATCTAAACCCGTGCGGCAACCGGACATGAGAATATATTCTTGTAGACGGATGTAGAAATTTCAAGGCTCCTCTCGGTACCGATTTGTCCATAGTAATGATTGGTACGGGAACCATCGACCACCGTAATTCACGTATGTTCCGGATGGTAACTGGTCATCACGGTAGTTACTTACGACAACCAACAACCGCGGTATTGCACAGTATTACTGGGGTGGTGGTGGTAACTGGTCACCACGGCATGTCCTTACGGGAACCAGCCACCACGGTAATACACCGAAAACTTGCATGGTACAGTAACTGACCACCACGTGACGGACGGTAACGTTGGACGGTAACGCTGCACGGCGATGCACCGTAATTGTGTTTGATGGGAACAGGAGAAGGCCATTTACTTGAGAATGGTTTGGGTGGATACGGTAACTAACTGCGGATTAGCACGGTAAGACGTCACGAACTACTATTCCCGTGGAGTTCCCGCGGGAAAAGTACCGCGTGAGGTTACCCTAAAGGATCCTTTTTGGTAATAATTTTTGAGCTGTTGTCTTACATCGAGCAAGTTTGTTGGAAAGAGGGGTATGTGTTTCCAGAGATACAAGCCCCGGGGGAAATAGTGCTTAACCCGTACCCAGGGGGCAAGCTCCACTGACGCAGAATACATGTGTTTCTTCGGTACACAATAGATTTTTAATCATTGCTTGGTGGGTCCATGTTGGCTGTTAGGTTTAGTAAGTGACAGAGTCGTTGACACCCCATCGGATGTACATGCCGCTGCTGAAAATTGTACGTTCGCAAACTAACGTACATGTGTGTGCATACCATTATGGTGCCCGTGCCCTTCCTCTTCCGCTCAACAACGCGCCGTGAGGCGATAACCGCTGTAAACCTCTGTATTTCGCCCTGAATAAGGCGGTTTACAGCGTCATTCATGAACAAGGCGGCTGCCCGATATAAGGCGGTTATATTCACCGCGCACACCACCGCCTTATATCGGGCTCCCTACTGTACCGCAGAAGCTCCCTGCTTGGTCTGTGTTGCAATACCGAAACTTGCAAGTCTTATCAGCACGTGCGATCGTGCACGGAGCAACAAGACCATCAATAACCGTACATGGGACTCGCGCAAGACCCCTGCGATCATGAACTGGATACTCTGCTGTTATCGCAGAGATGAGCACGTGCCAGGTAATAGACTTATCTACTGCTGTGCGACGGCTGTCTGCTTTCGCATAGGCTGTTCTCTACAAGGCCGTGCGGAGTGGCGCCGCATGGAAATATCTACAAAAACACCAACCTGCGCTGGGGCCGGTCCCGAAGGCTTCTTCAAGGCCTCTTGGGCTCGGAGCTCCCCCTCGTGCTCCTCTGACAGCTCCTGCGAACACCGTGTAAGGACGAAGGTGTTCGAAACGGCGGTACATCGATCGGCACCCAATCACGGCGTCGCACATGAGGGAGTCGCAGCCTAAGGACAAGTCATATCACAAGCCACAATTGCGGCAACACGTCCAGCCAGTGGCCTTTCGCCGTGCGGCACACGTGTCTTTGGGATTGAGACGGGGATACCTTGATGGGCGATGAACACAAACCGCGAACTCGGTCACTTCGGTGCTAAAACACGACCGTTGTGACACACGGGGGCAACCTGCGCAATCCTGCCCGCACTTTGGGCGAACCCTGCGCCGAAAAACAGCCTTTCCTCCACGTTCTCCTGATTTCCACAAAATAGCTTTCGAAGTTTTACTCGTACCTTCCCTCGCGCCATCACAGCATCAAGCCCAACGTCCGGTCCTAGCCCGGAGTGAGGCAAGAGGGTCTCCACGAGGTCTGTTCGGTAAGACATCGCCGCCAGGTGAGCGGGTACACGGCCCTGGGAGTCCGCCAAAGCGGCGCACTTTCGTCCCACCGCGGTGGCAAGGATCGCTTCCACTGCCTGTTCCCACCAGAACAAGCAGACACGACACCAAGGAACGTCGGGTTGTGAAAACAGCCTTTCATCGCCTCGTGCAGGTAACTCTGGGAATAGTTATTCCAGAGCGACGTGGGACTGCGAGAGTGAGTGTGAGCACACGTGACGTGACCAACTCACGTTGTTGTCCAGTGGAAAATACATATTGGAAACGACGTGGTGCTTCGCCCCCGGTTCAGTGCTTCCCCCAATAACTTGTTGACAAGCAGTATACAGAGGGAAGCATGAAGAGCAAAACAAGGATACCAAACCCTCCGGGCTAAATACGCTACACGGGTTGCCATGTCGGATATTCGGGCCTTGCGCGCGATACGCAAGCCCAGAACGCCACTGTAGCATTCTCTCTCGGATGTGTTCGGTATTCCCGGCTGCCGCATACAACGTACTAAAGTATGTATCACCGAGGTCTTCTTGTTCAGAGCACGACGAACACGAGCGAAACAGATGCAAGACAGGCCCCATTGAGCGCCGTACACCCTGCCCGTCTATCCGATCACCGTCGCGTGTTCACCTCTGCAAGCCCCATGTCCGCGGTCATGTGCAGCACGGTCGCTCCGCCGGAAAGCACGAACCCCGGGTCGGCGCCGGCCTCCACGAGGTGGACCACAGCCGGGCCGCACCCCCGCGCCGCAGCCATCACCAGGGGGGTTAGGCCTTGCTTGTTTCGAGGATCCGGTGTTGCTCCCAGCGACAGCAGCTTCTTGACACTCTCCGACTCTCCCTTTGCATGGGGGTGAGGGAAGTTAAAGTTCAATCAAAGGTACAACCGTGGGGATAGACTCCTTCCTTCTTGCACGCTACAGGGTCTTGAGACGATGAACACTTCGAATTTTCAATAGCGTAGCGCATCAAGCTTCCAACAGCAGCTCGGCTCCTTCCGATACAAGAAGACCACAACACCGACCCTCATGATTTTACCCCTTTCGGGCTGAAACTTTCCTTCCTCTTCTCTTCCCCCTCCTACGTAGATGTTCACCCTTGCAGCCACAGAACCCTCGTCTCCTGCGCCAGCCAACATTTATCATGGCAAACACCTCTGTGCTCACCTCCCCGGCCGCCCAATGCAGTGGCGTTCCGGCGCCACTCTGAGTCTCGAAATTTGCACCGCTCCCGGAAAGCAGTTCCAACGCGCTTAAGTCCCCATGGCCGGCAGCACGGTGAGCGGGAGCGACCCCCTGAGTATCTGCGGCATTGACATCGGCGCCCTGGGACGCCAGCCTAGCGGCGGCCTCGTGGCTTCCGGTGATAAGAGCCAGCGCAAGCGGCGTAAGACCGTGATCGTCCTAGAAGAGGATATGGGGTGGTGGAGTACGAAGAAGTAGGGTGACGCCTTCGGTAGTGGGGGTGTACGTGCGACGAGAAATTCGCGCGCTAAACCTGTGTTAAGGCTACATACATCTGGCTCTGTCTGGTTGTTGTTGCTCTTGACTACTCTCTAAGGCGGCGTACGTATCTGACAAGTGTACAACACGAGCACCGAGGTGGCACAATACCACAAAAGTACCGGTTTCCCCACGGGGAATTCTCTCATGGGCAACACGCGCGAGGCGCTGCCTGGCTCACTGTTAGAGGGTAGCAAGGTGCAAGAACATTGTTTGGTATACGATTTATTCAATACGTGACGGCACACTTAATTGCTAATGCTGCTGTTCCTGTCCCACTGAACATATGAATTTACGCGCATGATACCTTAGAGTTGATGACCGAGGGCGCCATGTCGAAGATTTCGCCAACCACCTCGGCACTTCCGCCGGTGGCTGCGAAGTGCATCGCAGTCCGCCCGTTACCGTCGCGGATGCTGCCATGTCAACAACCGACAGCGTGCACGAAACACAGGAGGAGCCGTTTACATCAAAACGAAACGCAAGCATTGTGCCCTGTAAGTCTCGTGCAACGAAGGGATTGAAGGAAAATATCAGCACGAAGATTGAGAGGCTGGGAAATGAACGGAGGTGAGTTGTTTTGTCGATTTTCGAACTTCAGGTCTGAGAAGCACGCAACCTTGCAACCTCCCGGTTTGGCCTGTTGGCCTTGGCACGAGCAACGAGTCTAACATACCTGCCTAGCACATCGGCTTCGGTGAGGGGGTGATCCGACTTGGAGTGTTTCGCGACATACTCTTGGACGAATCTGCCAGAAAATATGAGCAACCGCGATGATCACCGGGACGGAGGCAGAAGAGCAACAGAGAACGGGCGACGGTTTTCATCGTATTTATATATAACTGAAAGTATAAGCACCAAATCGAACAGCTGGCACGTCCTTGGGCAGACAATGGGTAAAGCGATCGTACATGGTTAGCGTGGCAAGGCTAAACAACAACTCGTAGCGCTGCACGTAGGTTGGCACTTGCGATTTGTCGACAGATTGGGGGTGCCAATGCTGGCAAGTTGGCATTCCGAAGATCTCTGCAAAACTCCAGGAGGGCAATGTATCGGTCGGAAGGTAAGACCTCTGCATGAGCTTCTGGCAAGTAATGGTCGCTGAAAACAACGAACAGGTTCAACCGCACAACTTTACAGCAGTAATTTAAAGCAGTCTTCGGGTCTGCCCGTGTTCAATTTTGGATGATTCGTAACGTGCAATGTTTCTGTAGACCGCTCATACCCTTCGATATGATATATGTGCCACCACACATGCAATAGGATACGCTACATCATAGTTCGACACATGCTCAAGAGCTCTTTACGTGCGGAGGGGTCTCTGCGAGGTGTAGGGAGGGCGATCAACCTCAATTGGACATGGTCCATTCTCACATGAATCAGGCTAGCACCGCGATCATACCATCTAGTTCGTGCTGAACGTACGATTCGGTGACCCAAGAAACATCAATTCGCAGGTTTTCCCTCGATTCCTCAACTTAGAGGGTCTTGAACTCAAAAGTGCGGCCCTCCAGGGATATGAACACACCTGCAAAAGCGAGCGGTGTAGCCTAACCCCTAGCCCAATTGATCTAATACAACTACCAAAGGTTGACTCGCTTACTTTCTTACGCCGGTGACCGAGCCTCCCTTGGCGACCGACAGCAGCTGCTTCACTTCTTCCCTGGCCTGGTTGGCCACGTCCAACTTCTCTTCCTTGGAGAGGTCTTGCGACATTATACTCTTGTTGTGTGTAAGTGGTGTCTAGTGAAACATCGCGAGAAAGGGGCGAAAAAACAAATAAACTGTGTGTGGATCTGGTGGAGATATCGCGTGTGACAGCAGCAATCGGCGGTGTCATTTTGGTGTGCAGGAGCGGGCTTTATACCATTTGGAACTATCAAAGGCACGTAGCACGCAAACGTGTCGTTGGGCCACACTGCTGAAGTACACATGCATAGTACTGGACCAACCCTAAGCAGGTGCGGTAGGGGGTTAGGATCTACGGAGAACACAGCTTGTGGATAGGACAGATCTACACACCAATCTATCTTATCAGCAAGCGTCTTCACCAAACGCGATTGTTTTCGACTCAGGCAAACTATGTATGTTTCTCTGGTCACCACCTTACCTGCTTTTACGCTAAAGGGTGCCTGAACACCTGAAGTGCCCAAGCAGCAAGGCCCAAGAGCGAAGCAGCAGAGAGTAACAGCCTGTTGCCGCTTGGGGCATGAGTGAGCCGCAAGGCAGGGGGGGGGGGGCTTTTTGGCGTGGAAAATCGTCGCGTAGCCCCCGAAGTACGTTGTGTGCGTTCATGCGCGCACATGACACTTTGTGTAGCCCCGACTCCTCGTGCGCCTTCCCTTAACGCTAACCCTGTTACGCTACAAAACAACCATGGCTAGGGCAGGAGCGTTCGTTGTATTCGCGTGCGTAGGCGCAAGCCAAGCGTTCGTGGTCCCGACGGCAACCGTCTCGGGCGCATCAACCCGACACACGTCGTCTTCATTGACGATGGCAGCGGAGAACGCGTACCACAAGAAGGACTTCTGGATCGCCCCGTCGATCCTCTCGGCGGACATGGCAAAGCTGGGCGAGGAGGTGGACAACGCGATGTCGGCGGGCGCAGACATCGTTCACTTCGACGTGATGGACAACCACTACGTGCCTAACCTCACGATCGGGCCCCTCGTGTGCAAGGGGCTGAGGGACCACGGCGTGACCAACCCCATCGACGTGCACCTCATGGTGTCGCCCGTCGACCGCATCGTCGGCGACTTCGCTGAGGCCGGCGCGTCGTTCATCACGTTCCACCCCGAGGCGTCGCCCCACGTGGACCGTACCCTGGGACTCATCAAGTCATATGGGTGCAAGGCTGGTGCGTTTCGTGCGTGTGTGACGTTCCTCGTGATTTTTGGAAAATTACGGTCACTGGAAGACTGTAAGTAGTACCCGTTCATCAGCGGCTGAGCTCATCTTGGCACACCTGGTCCAATTGCATGGAGGTCTTTATGGTTCGGAACGCCTGTATGTGCTGTCTTCGATTGCAAACAAGATGCTGATGTTGGTCGCTCCCATAAGTTGTTTCATGTGTTTGCCATGTGCTTGAGTATTGCACATGAGTGGAATTGCACCAAAATCACGTCGTTTGAGATGCGAAGGTTTGTGAACATGCGGGACGTCGCATCACATCTGCATACAACCGCTTCTTTCGTGGTGGTGGCAAGCCCGGTTTATTGCGCGCCCTGCAGCCCAACAAGGAGGACGATTCTTGCCCCGCCCAACTGCAGTTGATGTCAACTGCTGTGCCCAGCATCATCCAATATACTGCTTGAAGCACGCAGAACTCGATAAAGAGGTTTCGTGTGGAAAGCTACGAACGGCGAACTTGTATTCTTGTTCGACCCTACCGCTACATTCGCCATGGGAACAAGCGACGGCTGCTGACCAATTCTATTCCATGCGATGGTAGAGTCGTTCTCGTGTGTCTACTACCTAGCGTCTACTAGTCGAGGCAATTTTTCCAAATGCGAGGTCAATGGTCTCACTCCTAACGACTATGGCATGCACGACTACGAGTACCCCCCCCCCTCCCCGTCGCCCCCCCGGTGTTTGCAATCGGGGTTGGGTTTTCGTCGCTTGGCAACGACGTTTTAAAACAAACCACCCCCTCGGTGTTTGCCATCGCCATCGGGATTGGGTTTTCATCGCTTGCCAACGACGTTGTAAAACAAGCCAATTCACTGCGTGAACTCGGCAACCAGGTTACCGGTGTTTTTTTACCTCTTTTTTTTTTGGCGGTAACCATGATGGTGGTCGAGTAGATCATGTTNTTAAAACAAACCACCCCCTCGGTGTTTGCCATCGCCATCGGGATTGGGTTTTCATCGCTTGCCAACGACGTTGTAAAACAAGCCAATTCACTGCGTGAACTCGGCAACCAGGTTACCGGTGTTTTTTTACCTCTTTTTTTTTTGGCGGTAACCATGATGGTGGTCGAGTAGATCATGTTGTGCGGGGTGGAGAAGCCTCGCTCCGCGCAAGGGGGATGATCGCACCACGTTGTGTTCAAATGGTCAAGCACCCTCGAGGCAGTTACACAGTGCTTACAACTGTCCCTGGAAGTGAAGTACCAGAAAATAAAGTAAGTCATACGCAGCTGTCATCCGTACGCAAGGAAGTAAGCACAAGATGCCGAACACCTTTAGGAGGACGCAGCGCACCCTTCATGCGACTCGCCGAATACCTCACGGCGCTTCGCGCTTGGTGATGTGAGAGCCTGGTCCGGTGAGAACCCGGCGCGCGCCGTCCCGGCTTTGAAGGGATGCGAGGTCAATGGTCTAATGACTACGGCGTGCACGACCATGAGTACCCCCCCCTCCCCGTCCTTTAAACCCCGTCGGCAAATTCCAATACTTCGAACGTCAGAATCCAAGATTTCAAAAATTGAGTGTGTATAGCACTCTCTCTGTGTTCGCAAGGTACATAGAGGTGCAAAGGCTAGTAGTTCTCCGCCCCCCACGATGCCGATGGCGTCTGAAAGTGCACGTCAGTCAAGATGAAACGGTCTTGTCTTGAGCCGGTACCGCAACGCTACATATCATAGTAGTGGTACTCTACATATCATAGTAGTGGAACGCTCCCTCAATAAAACGATTGCCTGCTTAAACCCCAGCTTGAAGGAGGCACGCAGGTTGGACTGCATTGACCCCCCCCCCCTGCCTCCCGCTCGTTTCCTTGTACGCTCGCCGTAGGACTTGTATTTAACCCTGCGACTCCTCTTGACCACGCCAAGTACGTACTGGACAAGGTCGACATCATCCTACTCATGTCTGTCAACCCTGGCTTCGGCGGGCAGAGCTTCATCCCCAGCACCCTCGACAAGCTGAGGGAGGCACGCAAGATGATCGACGAGTCCGGTTACGACATCCGCCTTGAGGTGCGTTTACCGCTGAGCACAAACAGAATGGTGGCAACACTGCGTGTGATGTGCAGCATGTGGTGGGCTCGCGGTACGGCAACCGCCATGGCCTTGTCGCAGCAGCACTTTTACGTTGTTGATGATTTCTTTTACCCGGCAAAGAGCAGATTGTGGAAGACGGATCCATGGGCCAACTCTAGATGGTAGGCGTGGGCACAGCAGTTAGTGTACGGCGTACACCAGACTGCACGCTCGGGTTTTGCGCGCAATGGGTTTTGCAGCAACGCCATCGCTCCTGCTGGTATCCGACCTCATTATTTTTGGGGGTGCGGAACAATGCCATCTGCCCCACATGTTGGGTGCAGTAAAGAGTTGCACCCCACCCGTCCGTGGCCTTTTTTCGAAGAACGCCAATCGACTGCGCGGCGCCATTTCGGCGTTAGGCCAACCAAACGGTGTCGAGTCAGTTCGATGTTGAGCCACGACGATAACCGACAGGGTTGGAGCTGAGTTGAATCCGAATGCGGCAAACATCGGCCCAGCTTCCGGCGAAAATACCTTGGAGGCCGCCGATTGGGTGTAGGATTCGTCGCATCCCAGTGGTGCATGCAATTTATAACCGTTTTGCGGCGTGTGTTTCGAGATTTATCGACACTTTGCATGCGCTGTGTTGCGTGCAGTTGGCGTGCCCGTTTCGTGTTGGCCCACCGCCTTGGGGGCGAAGGACGGGGGGGTTGGGTTGTCGTTAAGCTGTTTGAAGTTGATTGATACTTGACCACTCCTCCCGTTAGAGTGGGAGCATCTTTCAAAATCTTGATAGAATACTACGAACACGCGAGGACGGAAAGGAGGTACCGATTGTTTTGTTTTCGCCTACCGAACAGGCATGACGTGAATCGAGAGGCACCATGAGGTGTTCGTGAGCTCTGTGACAGCGTCGTGCTGCTGTCGGGCATGGGGTTACTCGCTTCGAAAGCAGACCGTGGCTTTGCTGTCGCTAGGTTGTCATTTAGCTTTTGAATTTCCTGACATGCTTCCTCGCGCCTCGTGTGCGCAATCGTTACAGGTGGACGGTGGTTGCGGTGTAGCCAACATCAAGGAGATCGCGGAGGCGGGCGCGGACATGTTTGTCGCGGGGTCGGCTATCTTCAACAACCCCAGGACGAAGGAAAACTACAAGGAGACTATCGACAAGATGCGCTCCGAGCTCGCCGACGCGACCATCGCGTAGAGGGCAACATTTGACCGCGACTGAACGACGGCGTGAGTGCAATACATGTAGAGCCGTCGACATGAGTCGATGACAGATACCAATGCTTTTAAGTCAGATGGTCGGAGGAAGCGGAGCAGGTAGTAGAAACAAAGTCGAGAAATCCTACAAGCTGGTCCGGCCATAAGCCCCGTATTTAGTCAGATTGTCACATCTCTTGAACGGCAACGAATGACGGCAAGCTGATCATATCCCACTGATGGCCAGGACATGGCGCTCACTCCCATGCCTTCCACTTGGAAATCCGTGAACATGGTGCTGCAAAAGCCGCGTCACAATTGGGAGTTCTTTTTTTGTTTTGGGTTCCGGAGTAGCAGGGTTTGGGCTGGCCAATATTTTTAAGACAAAATTAAATCGGCTGATTTCGCTCAAACTTGGTGTGCGCGTAGCCACCGATGCCAGTCGAAGAATGATGGCCGTACCATAGCGTAGTTCATTGTGTTTCACGAGTTATGGCTGAGTTCCTGCCATGTATGTAACTTTGACTGTACAGCGATCGTGGCACAAATATCAAGATGCGCCACGGGGTTTTACGAGTTGGGACCTGCGATTTTGACATGTGATTTGGAACGTTCTGGCCAAGACGCCACCGGAAAACCCTAGGTTTGTTTCATTTTTGCCGACTTGCGCCCATCTTTTGTATCCCTCGAGAATGGAAGTTGGCCATATCTCGACACAAAAAACAATGCTTAGGGTCTTCCGGTGGCGTTTTGGTGAGAACGTTCCAAATCATGTGTCAAAATTTCAGGTCGTAACTCGAAAAAATCAGCGGCGCGTGGCCATATTGGCGAGTCCCAGCCGTCTTGGCCGGACCAGCTTGTACTAGGCGTTGGAAACGTTGCTTGGACTATGCATGGGCATACGCCAGCCGCAAGCTTTTCAAGCAACGGTGAAACTTTAACTTCCAGATGCTATCGTCCTAATATTTGCATACCTTTTGCATCGCTGTCATGACGTCAGTTCAAGACAAGGGCTTGGCTGACCTACTGCCCCTGTCAGGTCTTGCTTTCACGCTCCACCAGTGTGCTTACGTGCACAAAAAATTCGGGAGGAAGATGGCGGCGCGACATGCAGCAGAAGAACATCCGGGGGGGCGGAGTCAACTCCTTGGTAGAGAGAGCACCGCAGTAGAATGCGCAGCATTGATTTGTATCGATAGAGTTGTTGGGTCTCGGCGAGTTTTTTTTTCATTCGTTGGGAGGGGGCCGGCATTCCAAGGCCAGGGTATCCGTTTTGTTAAGAGCGAGTCTGTTTCTGTCTCGCACGAGTTTTGAGAGGATATTCATAACGTTACAGGCAGACTGCCTGCGCGAGACAATCCGTAAGCGGATACGTTTGAGGTCTGGGGTGGTTTGTTGTCACGCTCTTCGAGACGGAATTGCGAGGAGTTTTCAAAATGTATACATACCATCACAAACGGGCGAGACAGTCCGCAAGGGTTGTGTTTAAGTATCTGGACTTTTTGTTTTGCCCTAGTACTCCAGTTATGCCAGCCGGAAACTAGAAGAGTTTTTCGTGAAAATAGACGTCGCATCACAGAAGGGCGCGACGGAACCAGGACCGTTGTTGAAAGGTTTTCGTTGGGGACCGGCCGCCACATATACGCGTCTGGTGGTCGCCCCTAGTGTTCCACACTGGTCGTGGACGTAAATGACAGAACGCAGCGTGGATCGTGCAACCTATCCCATGAGAAAGCAAACGATCTTCCTGCAGGGATTCGGACTTGTGGCACACCCATGAGCCTGACAATCCTTCACACGATCGAAAACGCGCTCGCTCTGTTTAGTCGTCGACGTTTAGTATGCCATCGCTTCTGTTCTCGAACTCAATACGGCAACGTCAACCACCATCGGCAGTATGTACGCGTATTCCAGCTCCAGGACCTTCAACCGGCCACAGCAGCCAGGAATGTCTGTCCCAAAAGATTTGTAAAGGAGAACGGTAAACTTTCTGCGGTGCCGAAGCACGTCGGGCTTCATCCCTACAATATTTTGTGTTGAGACCAAATGTTTGAGACAGCCCACGTGAGGAGGAACAAGTTTTGTTGGTGCCCCCCGCGTGCGCGTGCATTTATTCCCCGCTCTCCCCGACGTACCAACAACTACTACTGCGTATTTAAGCTGAACACACCATCGACTCCTTCCGCTCTTGCGTACAACCAAATGCTGTAGCATAGGATTTCGTACACACATGACATTCAGTGATTCTTTAGACAGACCCGTAAGTCCGACAATTTCCGATTTAGTGTAGTGGTAGTCTAGTCTATCTAAAGTCTATGCATGAGTATTGGTCGAGGGGCCCGGTCCACACAACTTGATTGATTTCTCGAGCGCACCGTCGATTCCAAAAACGTACCAGGTAGTATACATCGAACGAAAGCTACTTACGAGAGCTTTCGAATGCACCCATTTTTGTCTTGAAATATTAATTTGGTCAAGGGTTATGGGCAAATCTTAGGGTCCGAAAAAACATGGCGGGTAAGAGTTGTTTGTTGAATTTGGAGGTGTAGAAAACGTTGTTTTTGTTTGAAAAAAAAACGTGATTTGGAATCCTCACAAAAAATGGGTACTACCAACGTTGGTTTTTAAAATTTGGTTCGAACGCGCGCACCAGTTAACAATCAAATTTGAGGAGAGCACCTCGAAAACTTTACTTTACATGGTATTGTACCACTCACTGCTGTGGAAAGAAAATTTGCCAAACTCGGTGTAACCTGCAATTCCAGAAAGAAAATAGTTGGGGTGCTCGTCATTCCCAGGCGAATCCAACCCTTCATCATGATTATATAGAAACGTAGAACTCACGAATATTGTGTGCTTGATGAAAGTTTTTGTAGCGGAATGGTCACGGTGTGTACTGCGTCCTCAGAGAGTTCACGTCAGAACTCACACACCACAGGAATTTTTTTCCATCATTTTTTGTCTTGAATTTGGAGTACTTTTTCGCCAGTTTTTTTTTAGTTGTCGGACGTACGTGTCGTGGGGTTTTTGTTTTCATTAGTAGTGGCCGCATTCAAAAGTTATGGAGGGCCAACCAAACAGGGATCCATAAGCAATTCAACTGTATGTATATGCACATGCAATGATGTATGATATGCATGGGTAACACAGCAGTGAATATTAAAGACTAGTCTAACGATTGCTGCAGCGTATGATACGCATATTAGACTATATGTGGCGCTATACAGCAGTATATATGTAGACATAAGAAACATGAACAAAAGGCGAGCCCAAGTTAAGCAATACTCAGTGTGGGCGCATCCCATTTGGAAGGGGGACCGAAATAGACGTGCGGGGTGTAAAATAATGCAGGCGTGGTTCATTGCCGTGCGAGCGAAGAGTAAAGTGGGGTATGTTGGATTTTTGGGAAGGATCCATTTGAGATCATCATGCGACATCAGACCACAGCGCGGCCTTGCTTCTCCGATTGTACTGGTATTTTTGTTTTTTCTGAAGGTTTTTCCGAAATATTGTTCGTCTTTTTTTCAACCCCCCCCCCGCCCCTCCCCCCTCTCTTGTCTCTTGTTGTCTACATCTTGTCATTCATTTTCCTATTACACCGACCCCGGGTGCGCAAAGGGTGAGAGCCTCGGGTGGTGTGTAGTCTGGCGGTGGGGATGGCGGCTTAGCCTTGAGACCGGGCCTATTCTCGTCTATCCCGAATCCGCAGAAAAAGAACGGCAGCGGTTGGCCTGTTTGGTCTGTGGTCGACAGGGAGAGCGCGCGAGAGGGGAAGGGAGAGCGAGAGAGAGAGAAAGAGAGAGAGACCGACAGAGAGAGAGAGAGAGGCGCTTAGCTCGGCGAAACCAGGATGACCGAAACCATGTGGGAATGGGATGGGCCGGAGTCGGAGCGACTCAGACCAAGGGCGAGAAATAACAGCGACGAGGACGATGATGGCGAAAGAGGTGTGGGGGACAAAATTGTTGCTCGTGTCGCGTACCACATCTATCCGACGCTGTTGGCCATCTGGGCCGTGTCTCTTCATCTCGCGCTACAGCAGTACGCCCACTGCGCTTGTCTGTCTTGTTTGAGTTATTTCCTGTCTCAAAACATGCGTATGCATCGAAGGCGGATGGTGTGCCGTGCCTCTGGCGATGAGGCAGAGACCTCTCGCGCACTTGGTGGAGGACAACTAAACTAACCCACACGCACGGGGCTGTCGCTTTCCCGATAGCGGTTTTGCATCCAAATCTGCTCCTTACACCTCCCTCCCTTCGTCGGGAGATAGGCCGCGGTTGCCCTGCCTCCTCCAGCGCCATTTGTGTGCGTGTGTGCTTACGCGGCGGGCGTGCTATTGACTCGGTCTGCACGAAGATCGCCGCATTCTGTTGCGACCATGAACTAGCTGTCGCTGATTGTTTTGGCAGTCGTGTGTTCGTCGTGTGTTGTGGGCGGCGCTCTCTTTTTTTTTTGGTCTTGCGTGCTTTCATTTCTTGTTTTTTTGTTCGCTATTCGCAGGCATGCCGCTTCCGCTGATGTCACCGCTGTGGAGAGAGCACGGTAAAGGCCAAGGCGGGGGAGGGATTCACATCGTGGTCTGCTGCTGTAACGAAACGCAGGAGGAGCTGAAGGTGAGAGGGCGGCAACACGACGGCTATAAGCCCCGGAGATGTGAACGCAAATCTTTGCTCTCTCAACGCGAACCAACAGCATAAATGGTTGGTTTCTTCAATCATCTTTTTTTGTTTTTGTGACACAGAGATGCACGATACGAAGAGGACCGACGCACGCCAGCAGGAAGAATCGTTTGCCTCGTGGGTTTATCGGCCCTCCCTTCAGACAGTCGGGGATTGTGAGCGTTGTATGTAGTGATGATCTCGGTGCCTCTTGCACCGTTGCATGTTCCTGCATCATACCCCTCCGTATGATCGTCGTTGTCCTCTCTGGAAAATATCCCTGCTGTGTTGACAACAACGTTCTGTCCCAATTTTGTTCATACACCGCTCTTTTTTTAAACGTTGGGCTTGGTGACTTGCTGGGTCCAACGGAAGGTTATGCTCTCCACGTTTCGAATTGACGCTACAGCCTCGTGCCTGGTACGAATCAGCTTCGTACTGGACCCTAGGGGCCCTGCCCAAGCATCTAGTGAGACCGACAAGGTAAGATGAATGGAGTCTTGGGTAAGACGCGCTTGTTTCCGGGTCGGTAAATATTGTGGTTTCGGAGAAACAGCGGAAAGCTGCCCTCTCTATGTGTTGTCTAAACATTTGCAGAATAAGAATACGTGTGAGTAGATGTGTCGAACACGTCGTTTTCGCGATTTTTGCTTCAAGTGTTTTGTTTTGTTTTTTCTGCACAAGCCCATCGTATCGTACGCGCACGTGACGTGTATGTGCAGCATTGCCACATGCACACATGGCAACATTTTTGATGCGCCAAACAAAACGATCCCTGGCACCATCGGCGACCCTCCAACAACGCGATTGAATTCATCTCATTCCTAATCGAACATTCATCAATTTCCGACCCGGAAGAATATGTTCTGACGATCCCTCCCTCCCGAAACTTTTTAGAAAATGTGAAATGTTCGCTCAGCGTTTGCACTGATGCTGCTGTGCCGGACCGGGTCGAGTAAGATTGAGTGACGCCTGCTGGATACCGGGCTTGGGTCGGCCACTCGTTGCTTTCAGTGAAGAATGGGTGATGCCAGCCCTCAGCCGGCATGAAAAATCTTCTTTGCCAATTCATGTGGTATCTGTGCACTATCCGTACGCACTACTTTTGGCAGGCAGAAACTTTTGCCTTGCGAAATAAAATAATCTGTTGGGTCGGCTATGAAAATTTGAATTTTGGAAGCCGAGCTATGCACGGTCTATGCACACGCGCAAACCATTCGGCCTTTTGTGTCCTCTTGCATCCACCCCATAACGACAATGAACGCCTGGGCGGGGTTGGTGGAATTCGTTATATTCTGATGTTGTGAAGTTCGATTGGACACTTTAGAGAGGCCGTTGTGGGTTGCGAAATCTGTCTTGAAGAAGTCTTGTAAGAGTTTCCCTGGAGAGCAGCTGTCGGGCATCCTCTTCATTCACTGCGACCGGATGAACAAATTTGAAATTTTTGTCGTTCGTTGGTCGCAGTTTGAATGCATATTTGGAGGTTAAATGTGAAGTGTTTGTTCTTCGTCGTGCACAGGAGGTGCGTGGGTGTTTTGTTGCAACCGACGTTGGTACACCTTCGGTTGAGTTCATCGTGGCGTGAGTCGGACACCAAGTGTTCGTTTCTTGCCGGTGGCGATCTAGAACTGCTCATATATAAGCTTTCATGTACCGCGAGGCGAGTGATTCAGAAACGTCTGGACGCGGTTCTAATAAGTGGGCATGTCACCCGACACATGTATCGGAAATGATGTGTCGATACCGTTGGCCTTGCCTATCGTTTAGGCATTCAGGCTTTCGACGACCCAAACGCGTGTTCGTGCGGTCATTCTGGTGCAAGCACCGCTCCGCACCGCCCCACCCCACCCCACCCCACCCATCGCTTTTTGTTGTCTTTGCGCGGCCTCTACTGCTGTTTGCGTCCTCGTGTGCTGGTGTTGGTTTGTCATCACCACCTCATCCACCCTTGTTTGGCACTGAAGGTGCTAAAGCGGCTTCTACGAGTGACTGATGAGAGCGCGACCGAGGTTTTCGGGTGCATCCACCACTCCGGCACGCTGGACAAGACTCTCATCCCCTTTGACCTCTATGTCAAGGTGAACGTCAATGGGTGCAGTTGATGTTGTAACATCAGTGCCTTGGGGGGGGCACGTAAATACACAGTGGGCGCGCGACCGGCAGGCTTGTGGCACCGGGGTCAATTCCATTGTTTTGTGATGGTTCGTGGAGGCAATCTCTGCCTTGGCTGCCCTCTTGTCTGGAACTCCATGGAGGCGGCAAATCCTCATCCTCGCGCTGTATCGTTGGTTCTGAAAGAAAGTATGCACAGGGCGATTGGATGTCTCTTGTGCAGGTGTTGCTGGTCGACAACTGTCACCGGGCAGTGGACGCCTTCTCCCCGGGAACCTTGCCAAAGCTTGCCGCAATACGACAACCCCCGCCTGTTTGCCCTACTGTACCCGATCGCCACTGCTGTGGAACGCGCACACGACAGGGCCCCTCGCTTCCAGTCGGAAAGCGAAACAGTCTGGTCACATTCTTCAACGACATTCTTCCTGTCAAGATGTCGAGGGGCGAGGTGAGTCAGTGCAGTGATGCCTCTGCAAGGTGCATTGGTTGTCCTCATAACGTGCATGTTGGTCGCTTCTTCTCGTGTTCTCTTCTTGCTCTCGGGCCAGGCCGCACGTTCTCTTCTCCTTGCTCCTCTCATCGTTATGTTTGCCGCCTTCAATTCTCCGTTCGCATGTTTCGTGTTGGGAACCTCAGGCTGTGGAGCCCGATGCAGTGTATCTTCTAGACGCCGACAGTGGCCATCCGGTGAGAGCCACAGACGTAGAATCAGCGACTTCCTCTTTTGTGCTACATATACGGACTTGAATGTATGTGCCCTCTGCACGAACGGAGTCAACCTCTCATGAACAACTTTGCGAGGCACAAGTTTGGTCGTGTTGGATGCCTCTTGTGGTCCGGTACCGATGGTCCCGATGGCTGGGAGAGGGAAATGCGTTTCTACGACAACCGCGGGAAATGTAGTTGGGTGATTGCTGGCGGTCCGAACTCGAAATGGACCAAGGTTCAGGGTGTTGGCACCGAGTGAGAAATGAGGCGACTCTACCGTGCGCAGTCGACGTTCTGTTGGCTTCCGAAAGTCTTCAGTGAAATCGCCTCCACGGCGGCGCTTCTTTTGGTGGTGGTAAGAGTTTTTACGACTCTTCTCCCCTCCGCGATCGAAACCTCTTTCTGTATGTGGATCCTGCCGACCGTTGTGCGGTCATCGTTCATGCTGATGCAGGTCAACGGTCTCCAGGACTTGGAATCAATGTGGCGGTTGCTGATGGCGGAGGAGGAGGTGGCGTGTGTCACGTGCCCGGTCAGACCAGTCCACCCCATGGGGTCCTTCCTCGCCGCTTCTCAGTCCCTAGAATGTGAGAAGCAAATAAAGGGTCCCAAGAGTTGACTTTACTTGAGGTCTATCAACCCGTGGCACACAGCATGTCGTTGAAGCAGGCCATTGCGGGCACGACATGTCAGTATATAATATAAGGCTTGGGGCACATTATCTCGTGTCGGGCGAACACCCTTTTCACAGTGGCGTCAGCGGCAGGATGTTATCCCTGCAATGTCAAAGTCCCGGGTTCTAATCCGGGCACATGAAAATGCGTTTTTTGTCCGCCGCCAGCCGGTCGGGGTCCGGTTACCGTACATGCTACGGGGGGTGCGTCGTGGTACCCGCGTATTTGTCTACGATGCTGAGCTGTCCGCTCGCTCGTATCCGGGGGGGTATGTGGGCACCACATGTCAGTATATAAGGCTTGGGGCACCTTATCTCGTGTCGGGCAAACACCCTTTTTACACCATGGATTGTCGAGATGGTTGTAGATGGACGGTCGGCCACCCAACGCTTGAGTGGCTCGATGGGGGTCTTCGGTACCTTCCCGGGCGACCACCTCTGCTTTGTCTCTCGCGTTTGCACGACGGCTTTGCGTAGCGGTGAAATCATCCCAGGTCCACTGCTGTGTCTCACCCGCTGCTGTGCTTGCCTTTCACCTTCCGGTAGTTGCCTTGTGGGACAACGTGGGAGAGTCGCACTTTGGCGTCCAGACAACGTGCCGGGGCGCGCAGTGCATGTTCAAGTACCGCTGCTTGGTGGAAGACGGGCGGTTGGCCGAGCCTCCCATAGGGGAGGGGGCGATGCCTCCTCTCCTCAACCCTTTTTCCAAGACAGCGGCTGGGCTACCTGCACTCATGTGAGTCTTGACACCACGGTGTAGTGCGCGGGAGGGGGGGAGGGGGGGCTAGCACTCGGGTTTCCACGAAGAACGTTTTGCGTTTTGCACTGCTGTTTGTTTTATGGGTTGGGAGTCTGAACCGCCGTAGAAAGTTGTCTTGAAACCACGAGAGGCTGAAAGTGCAGCTTTGAATTCCTCTCGTCTCTTTTTCGCTTCGCCCCTCAATGGGGTTGCTGCTGTCGATTCCGATGATTCCCTCACCGTGCCCGAACCTACCCTACCCGACCCCACCACCCGGACCCGCGCAGCCTGCTGGATTCCAGCCCAAGCGAGGGCTTGCTGGTGCTGTTGCGTCAGCGCGGCTTCGACGTGCGGTCGTGTGGCACGGCTGATGGAGTGACGTGCGTGCCGTGCTCTTGGATAGAGTTCTACGCTCAGAGGAGGTGAGGCAGTCGGCGCGGGGCCGTCCTTGCACCGTGCTTGCAGATGATAGTACGTGCTGGTAGTTTTTGATTGTTTCTGTAATTGCCGGAGTTCGCGTAGGGGGTGTTTTGCGTCGACCTAAATGTCGTTATGTATGGCAAGTCTCTGGTGTGGGTGTTGACCGCGATCCTGATGTCGTGGCACGCCAGTGTAGCTTAGCTGCTGCGAGAATTTTGTTTTTTGCCCTGCCCGCTGGCCGATGTACGCATATGGCTGACTTAACTGTTGCATCCTTTTTGATGTTGTGCTGGGGCCGTGCTCTCTCTTGCTTGTCGCTTGCAGACGGTGGTATGCAGGTTCACTTGTGGCGGTTTCATCCCACTTGACGGGAAAGGAAAGCTACTTCCAGGCAGAATGGCATCGATGGATGTGAGATGTGGCTGGCTCGCTTTGGAGGCGGTGTGGTTACTGCAAGTATCAGTTGATTATGAGCGGACCTGAGAAACCCCTTGACTGTTGTCCGTGCGTTGTTTCTGTCGTTTGCTGTTCTGGGGGAAGAGGTAGGTATGCTGTTGCTGGTTTGTTCCTCCAGAGGCCGATATTGCGTGGCGTATGGAAGGACATATTTTCCACTCTGCTAATGGCCTGCACGGTGCTTGTCTATCTGCCTTGAGAAGGGCTGACACGTGGTCGTCTAGATTGATCCCGCCCCCAAGGAGATGATTGCGATTGCTGTCGGTGCATGACAAAGATATGTACTCTCACAAATAACACTGCCGTTTCGAGCTACTTGTATTTATTTTCGGTGCGCTTCCTTCGAACGACTCGCTTGGAGACCCTGGAAGGAATCTATCGTGTCACACGTTGCCAAACCCATTTCCTCCCCCCCCGAGCTTGGTCCGGTTAGAACCCGGCGTGCTCCGTCCCGGCTTTGTAGGGATGCGAGGTCAATGGTCTAACGACTACG
>CACKRE030003794.1:101903-124191 GCA_902602495.3 Ectocarpus sp. CCAP 1310/34
AGCATCTCCTCGTATGCCTTCGTGGCCAACCTGTTTCTCCACAGCGGCCTGGCTTTGATGCCCGTGTTACTCGCAAAGGGCCTGCATCAACTCGTGTTATACGACGAAAGGTTCGTTTTTGAAAAACCTTGCTGGTTTTGAGCGGCTTCATGTGCCAATATCAATACTTTCATAATACAAGTACTTCGAAAAATACTTGCAGGTGGTATGGTAGCGAAAGTGGTCGCCTGCAGGTCCCTCGTATGCGTCATTGCACTGGACCGCTGAGCGTCTTGAAACGTCTCCACGGATACGATCAAACACTGAAAGTCTACTTGGTTAACTGCGCGCCTGTGCCTTGTCTCCCTGGATCCTTTGCTCCTCGTACTGCTGTGCCACATTCTTTCCTGTCGCTGGTTGACAGTCGAGGCGAGTCTGATGATGATTGGAATGACGAGTGGAGTGAGTGGCAGGAGGAATCAGCCGACGACGGCATCGATCAACACACAAACCTGGACTGGATCGTTTTCGCGCTGGTTTGGGGCTTCTTTCTGTTGAACGTCGGCTTCTACCTCACCCGGTCACAGGAGTGAGACAGCGTTGGAAATAGAAAGACATGAAATGACCAAGAGTAGACATGAAATGACCAAGAGTAGACAGACAGCACCAGAGAAATCGATGTGGTCTGGTGTTTTCAACGACACCGCCGGTAACCAGCGGGTCGCGTTCTACCAATTCTAAGGTTCTCGTTCTAGGAATCAGCACCCGGCATTATCTACCTTCTGTTGCGATTTGTGTCTCCCCAAAGGCGCATCCACGCTGAACAAGCAGGACGCGGCGCCAGTGAGTGACGTTGAAACCGATGCATAAAAATATGCGATCCAACGCAACAGCATTTTGAAAATCAACTCGCTTCTCCCGCGTTTTTTTTTTCTTTGCGCGTGGTGTGAAAATATTGGGATCGACTGGACGACGACTTGTTCAAGTCAACTGTGGATGTGGATCAACGTCACATCAGTGCTGTGGATGCTGCTCTGCGGCGGGACTCTGGTTGGCTCGGGTTTTGCGGTCTCGCCGTTAATTCCCGTCATGTTAGTGATAATCCCACCGGTGCTGGCGGGGTTAAACACTGCGAGGGGCACGATAGCGACGTGGCGCTACCTCTGCGTCGCAGCCGTGCCTTTCGTTTTGCTTACCACCGTTAACTCCGTGTTGGTTTTTCTCTACGCCTTGGCCACCCTCGATAGGTAAGTCGTGGTTCAAACCCGGTTTTGTGGTTTGGAACAGACACAGTTGGGCGGTGGGGCGTGGCTTGTGGAATTAGTTGCACGCCAAATGTGCACGACCAAGGATTTTTTGCACGACGAAGGATTTGAGTCGTAGGGATTCGGTTTCACCCTGGCCCGGGAAGTGGCTGTCATGGAGTGCTGAGATATCAGGCATGACGAGCATTGTTCGGTTTTGGTGCCAGGATTTTGTTTACCATAGTTTTTCGTTGTTTGGAGGCTCACACGACAAATGCCGGTTTCCTGGACGCGCATCCTAACCCCTGGTCTGCTTCCTCGCAACTGCCCCTCGTACTCATGGTTTCCCGGCGCGGATGATTTTTGTCCTTGGAACACGACGGGGCGCGTGGTCGCACGAAACCGCATCGAAAATACATCTATTTTGATAGCACGGAATGGGGCACTCGTGATGTGGGGTCGTTCGACAGTGGTGTGAGCAAGCCACGCGCAGCATCTATGCGCCGGAGGAAGCTGTGCATCCTTTTCACCACCATGGCCACCTCCTGCGCATTGGGAGTTGTGGTAAGGAAGGAGGGAGGCAGATGCGAATGAGCGAGCGAATGGGTATTATAAAAGTTGTCAATTGGGGATGAGTGCAAGTTTGTGCCTCTTGACAAGGTCGCGATTGCCCTGTTTGCGTCATCACCTCGCCAAAGCACGTTGGTCACGCAAAAACTGACACGCCTGTGTTACACTGGGTCCTGGTGTGTCGCACGTATGCACATCAGGTTGGCATTCTACGCGCTGTTTCGTTGTTCTGCTTTGTTGACGTATTGGTCGTGCGCGTGCTAGCCGGCCCACCCGTTCGCTGATTCCATGCGGCCCTCTTTGTCGTTTTCGCAATCCCCCCCCCACAAGTCTTTCGCCGTTCCTGTCTTTCCTCGCTTGCGCGTTCGCATATCCGCAGATGATGATTTCCTCTTCGCTCATCTTCTTACCGATCGTGATCGGAATTCCGTCGGCTGCTTACCTGCTCAAGGTGTGTTCTGTGGTGTGTGTGCAGCGTTTGCGGCCTTGTGCTAGTAGTGTAATAGCAAGATCGGAAGGTGAACGACGCCCTTTTGCATCACCTTTGTTTTGCCTGAAACACTCTTCCGCCTTTCAGTGGCGAACTGGAATGATGCAATTTCTTAAGAGACGTTCGCAGTGGGAACGTGCGGGGCCAGTCGAGTACGCAGAGGGGTCCCGGTCTGAATGTGAGGGGGCAAGCAAAGCAGCGTTGAATGCGGTCGGTTGGTGAGAGCCAGCTCACGGAGACGTGAGAGTAGAAGCAAACGAGGTGGGCGACTCGTGAAGCGCGTACATACGAGGCGGGCCAACTTGGCCGCTTCGAATACGGTGCACTGCTTGTACTCTATGTTCATTTCCCCTGCTTGTCTCTCTCCCTCTCGCTCTCGTTTCTTGCCGACTATTTACGTGTGCCGGCTTTTGTCTTCATTCGTGAACAGCTACTGCTCGTTGTTGTCCCCGCAAAGCTGGAGAGGTCGAGGCAGACTTACCTCCTTGGGGATGTGGGTTCCAGGCCTCTCAGGTAAGAATACCCGGCAGGACTCAGCGGGGAACGATCGGTCGTCTATTCTAATGGATTTTGGGGTTTTCGGTGTAAGCCACACGCTGTACGCAATAATCTTTGAAGCCATGAGCTCGAACTCCGGTGCCTTGATCGCGTACACCTTGCTGCGAGTCTCGCCTGTTTTGACCTCGCTTCGACGAGCAGGGGGCTTGGATCACCTGGGATCACCTGCCTCGCCCGAACGACACGTGCTCCCCATCCCTTGCCTCGGCTGTCTCGTGTTTTTTATTGTTGTCAAATATTATTATGCTTCCTAACAGTCTCCGGGGAAGCGTTGCAGAATTGGCCCCGATCAACGGCTGCCCTCCAGAGTTCAGCACTGACCGCCACAGCGGGGGCGATCGAAACGGCGGAGGCATCGGCCAAAAGGGCCTGGGTCCCAAGAGTCCGGCCAAAACCGGCAGCCATGTCACTGCCGAAGACGGCACCCCCTCTCCGGGTGGCATGGACGTCTCCACATCGGGATCCTTTTTCGGTGCGGGGATGTCTGTCGTGGGAGATTCCAGCGCAAGCGGACCCGCGGCCGACGGACTTGGGCACCGCCGCCATGGGTCGAAGTCTGCGTCGATATCTAGCGGGTTTGCGGGCGTCGCGGGCGTCGGCGGCGGCGGCATCGGGGGCGGTGACATCTGCTGGTCTAACTCTGCGCACGCTACTGGGTCCAGGCAGAGCAGCGCAGCTGGCATGGCTGGCAGCGGAGCGGGCGGGAATACCAGTGGCAAGGACGGGAGTGCGGCCGGCAGACCCAGGGCTCGAAGCAGGAGCCCTTCGGATTCCGGTTCGGGTTCTCGACAGGACGTTTCCGAGACGGCAGCAATGGCCACACAAGGAAGAAACAGGAAGACCTCGAGCGCGCTTGGTTCTGGGTTGAGAGCGAGCTTGAAAAGAATGAACAGCCGAGGGAGAAGCTCAAGCACGGGGCCGTCGAGCGCCGTTGGCGATGATGCGCATGGCGTGGCCATCAAGGGCGCTCGCCGTACAGGCTTTGCGCGGTTTCTGTCCGCCAAGGACAGCGTGGAAGGAATAACTTTGGACGGAGCCAAGCCCACAACCAGCAAGAAAGCGGAGATTCGAAAGGCTTGGGGGCTCAGAAAAGCGACGTCTGAAAGCGATGATAGCACGGAAATGTTCGTCATGGAGTCTTTGAACCGCAAGCTCAACCCTCATGGCATCCGCGGCAATTCCTCCAGCTGTCCTCCGGACTCGAGCTTCGCGGAGTCGCCTCCTCCAGCATTTAGAGCGAGGAACACAGCTCTTGCTGCTGCTCCTGCCGCTGCAGCTGCTCGTGCTGCTACCGCTGCTCCTGCTTTTACCACTGCTGCTCCTGCTGCGACCGGTGCTTCTCCTGCTGCGACTGCTGCTGCTCCTGCCGCTGCTCCTGCTGCGACCGCTGCCGCTTCGGCTACGACCGCTACTGCTTCTTCCGCGACCGCTGCTACTCCTGCTGCGACCGCTGCTACTCCTGCTGCGACCGCTGCTACTCCTGCTGCGACCGCTGCTGCTCCTACGGCGACCGCTGCTACTCCTGCTGCGACCGCTGCTGCTCCTACTGCGACCGCTGCTATGGGTGCGCCCGCGGACGGTGAGGTAAGGCGGTACAGCTGGGCGTGTCCGCAACCGTCCACGAGCGAGTTTGATGCACCAGTGTCAAAACCCGACGCCGCGGCCCGTGCAGCTGAGCAAAACCGACGCCTCTCATGGGGCAACAGTTCCATGGACAGCGAGGAGTTTGATTCGCAGGCAGCGATCAACACAAAGTTGAACGCGAGGGTAGGAGCCACCAGTATCAGAAGTCAACGCGACGCAATCGGATCGGGGTTTGCAGATGTAGGAAACCGCCGGCGGCCTCCGTCGACAGGCACGCTAGCCGGGATCCGTGCTGCCTGGGGCACGTCAATTGGGGGGAGCCAGGACGATATCGCCTGTCGCCTACCGGAAACCAAAACCTCAACGCGAAACTCGAGGTTGGGCGCTGTCTATGCCACGGGCATCATCGAGGAAGACGAGGAAAACGAGAGCGAGATGGAAGAGGTTGACCCGCGTTTGTTCGCACCCGGGGTTCAAGGCAACCGCCGGCGATCACTGTCCGCGGGCACGCTTGCAGGGATCCGCGCCGCGTGGGGCTCATCGCTGGACGGCAGCCAGGAGGACATCCCGTATACCTCAACCGACAAGATGAACGTAATCCATAACCCCAGGGTGGGTGTCAACGGCGTCCGGGCCCACATTCTGGATGATGAGAGCGAGAGCGAGAACGAATTCGTCGACTCACGTTCGCTCATGCCCGGCATTGCAGCCGGCCGGCGACGACCATTGGGAGGAGGCACGCTCGCGGGTATCCGTGCCGCCTGGGGGAACTCTATGGGCGAGAGCCAGGACGACATCGCGTGCCCATCCCCCGCGACGTCAAACACGCGCTTGAATTCCAGAGCTGGTGTGGTCTATTCAAGAGGCGGCGACCGTTATGCCAGCGGCCACGTCGTCCGTGGGCAGCCGATGCCCGCAGGCATGCGCAACGGAAGGGGCCAACCCGGCTTGGGAATCGACGAAGACGATGTTATCGGCTACCACGTTGCCTCCGGCGGTGGCCAGTCGATTCCCGCAGGCATGCGCAGCGCAAGGGGCCAACCCGGCTTGGGAATCGACCAAGACGATGTTTTCGGCTACCACTTTGCCTCCGGCGGTGGGCGGTCGACTCCCGCAGGCATGCGCAGCGCAAGGGGCCAACCCGGCTTGGGAATCGACCAAGACGATGTTTTCGGCTACCACTTTGCCTCCGGCGGTGGGCGGTCGACTCCCGCAGGCATGCGCAGCGCAAGGGGCCAACCCGGCTTGGGAATCGACCAAGACGATGTTTTCGGCTACCACTTTGCCTCCGGCGGTGGGCGGTCGACTCCCGCAGGCATGCGCAGCGCAAGGGGCCAACCCGGTATGGGAATCGATCACGATGATTTTATGGACTACCACTTAGCCTCCGGCGGTGGGCAGTCGATTCCCGCAGGCATGCGCAGCGCAAGGGGCCAGCCGGTCGTGGGAATGAATCACGATGATATTATGGGCTACCACTTTGCCTCCGGCGGTGGGCAATCGATTCCCGCAGGCATGCGCAGCGCAGGCGGCCAGCCGGTCGCGGGAATTAATCACGATGATATGATGGGCTACCACTTTGCCTCTGGTCGTGGGCAATCGACGCCAACAGGCATGCGAGGAAGGGGCCAGCCCAGCGTGGGAATGAACTACGATGATATTATGGGTTACCACAGTGCCTCTGGTCGTGGGCAATCGACCCCCGCAGGTGTTCGCAACACAAGGGGCCGGCCAGGCGTGGTAATGGATCACGATGATGTTGTCGGCTACCACCGTGCCTCCGGCCGTGGGCAATCGACGCCCACAGGCATGCGCAACGCAAGGGGGCAGCCCGGCGTGGTAGTGGATCACGATGATGTCGGCTACTACGGTTCGAACAAAGCCGTTTCTGCGACACGAAGGCGCTCGCGGAGCGAACCCCGCGCGGTCAAAGGCAGCAGCAGCATGGGGCGGGTGAAGGCCCCGGGCAACGGGGCTGTCGTCGGCAGGGTCCGCGACCATGCGAATGCTGCAGCTGGCCACGAACGGAGCAGTGGTGGCGGTGGACGGGGCACTGCAGGCAGTGACACCCGTGGTCAACGGAGCAAGGCAGCTGGCGGCGCTGGCGGTCAGCGGGACAGTTCTGGCCGACACACTAGTAAGGGTGCAAGCAACGGTAAGCGTCGTCAAACCTCAGGTAAATTAACTGCGTTTTTCCCTCGCTCCCCCCCCCCCACCACTTGTAATTCTGTGTGACAAGAGTTGGTGTAAAGGCTTTCTTTCGCGTACGACACTCTGCCCAACCTTCGCATCACTTTTTTCACGTGTCTCGAGTCTTGCTCAACCGCATGGCACGCTCTTGTTCTTCTTGCAAACGGTGTGATGATGTGAGGTTGTCCCGTTTGTCCGATTGGAACTTGAAACTTGGTCGTCAGCG
The DNA here is from genome assembly GCA_902602495.3 of Ectocarpus sp. CCAP 1310/34. NCBI lineage: Eukaryota > Phaeophyceae > Ectocarpales > Ectocarpaceae > Ectocarpus > Ectocarpus sp. CCAP 1310/34. Next base: position 108,745 of record CACKRE030003794.1, read on the forward strand.
TGGGCAGCCAGCTAGTGATTCCATATGCAACCATGGTGAGTTTCGTCTGCTCGTGTTTACTACCGGCCGAGCGCTTGGTTTTCCTTTTTAAGGAGAAACTTGTTGCTTTCTGTGACACCCACGGCAGGCAGCAGCGCTGGTGGTGGCGCAGGCATCATCGAACCGGCAGAAACCCGGCGAACCTGGGAACCCGGGCAGAGCAGCGTATTCGACTCGTCTGGAAGCGAAAACAGCGACGGCGACGGGAAGCCTCGGGGGCTCCGCGGCGTGCAAGTCTTAGACCCAGAGACCCCAGGCACGGACGTCGTGAGCAGCACTGGAAGTGCTACGATCCGTGCGGGAGGAGTGTCCGCGAGCAGCCCAGGAGTCTGGGGTGGCCGTGCACATGACAATGTCGCCGACGACGACCCTTCTCGCGTGCTGGGAGCAGGCGTGTCAAGAAACAGCCTCAGGTCGTTCCCAGACCAGGAGGCAACCGGCGGGTCTGCAGCGGTGAGCGGCTCGGCAGCCCGCGCCACGGCTGTTGGCGATCCGCACCTGGAGATGCGCAGAGGGGTGCACGTCCGCGGCCAAGGGATGGGTGACGGGGGCGCTTACGAGTTTTCGTTCCCGCAAACACGGGAATGAGTGGACGGCTTTGGCCCTTGGGCTTTGAGAAGAACGGGCGAAAAATCGGGACAACCGCAGCAGAAGAAATTCTGCGCCCTGTGCTGTGCCGATCCTGTCGGCCCGTTGATTTCGAGCACCCGCTCGTCTAGAGCCGCTCCTCTTTCCCGTCGCGGACATTGATTCGTGTCTGTGGTGTTTTCTAGAGTGGCGCGTCGGCTGGAGTGTCCCTCCTTCTCTGGTTTTTGTGGTGTACACGTGTCGCATTTCCGCCATCTTGGCGCTGGGTAGGAGGGTGTCGTTGGTTTTTATCGCAACTGTTCTTGTTTCGTCCGTCTTGTTGGTAGTATGCATACGTTACCGTGGGGTTGGCAGGCTCTTCATTTTAAAGCATATCCCGTCGTGTTGTGTGTTGGGTTATGTCCCAATGTTCCCAAGTTTTACCCCGTGATCCACTTCAATTGGTATTTTGGATCGTTTTTCGATTGCTGTTCAGGGAGAGTGAATGCTGCCTCTTGTTGAGCTTCGTTGGAATTGGTTCTCGAGACGAGATAGAGTGGTTGATGGTTCTTCCTTGTCTTCGTCGATCTTTGGATATTCGTCTTGATGGTTGTTTGAATATAACGCCGATGCTGCTGTCTCAACTACAGGCTGGATTTGTTTTGTGATATTGTCAAATGTCCTACAGTTGTGGATGGTTTTAGTTTCGTTTTGCTTGCAGTCAAGTCAAGGCGTTTCTCGTGTACTCGTATTTTCCTTGGGCCTTGCCCCACCCCTCACGTTTCAACTACAGTGCCTCAATCAAGATTGTTTTTAAGTCAAACGGCCAGCCCGTCGCACGAGAGGAGACACAAGAGAGGCAGCGGCCCATGCACTGCTGCGTCCTGTTCTAATTAGGTTTGCGTCATCACAGCTTCATGTATGCGTGAGATTGAATTTTGCAGCTCAAGTAGGGTTCGGGGAGCATGTATCCATCTGCTAGTTGCCGCGGCGTTGGCAGCGTGTTGGTAGAAAACAGAAGTCGTAGACATGGAAGGGCTGCTGTATCGATCTTGTGAATGTTGTATATGGCCAGTTACGGGTGAGGAGGGGGGGGCAGATCTCGCAAACAGCAGCAGTGGTTTATTTTTGGAGGCTTCTGTTTTACATTTCCCGAGCTATGTTCTAATTAAAATGCCGAGAACCCCGTTCATCTAGTATCCTCATCCTTCCTTTCTAAGCGAGTCCTCGCTTCTTCCCCCCCTTTTTACACAACACTGAAGCAGTTGGCAGCGGGGACGGTGCAGCCCGCTAGCTTAACCGTGCTGAAGTCTTTGTTTCCGTCTCCTGCTTCTTATATTACTCGTTGCCTACGTGCTTGTGCATGTGCTCAGGAGAGCATGTTCCTTTTTTGTCCAAGATTTTGTGGATATTCTCTCTGTCGTAGTCTGTATGTAGCGGCTGAGCACATACTAATTTCAAGGCTTGAGGGTGGCGAGAGAGCTTATGCTGTGTGCGTGCCTACGGCATTCAAAACGTACCTATAATTTGTACTTTTAACACGGTTTGTTCCGAAACGCAAAGTACTTGCATTGGTGGGGAAGATCGTCTGATTGTCTGCGGGGGGGGGAGGGGGGAGAATTCCTACAAGGTTGGACCTGGTGCGGGGTTGATCGTTTTTTTCGTGCGCGGAATCTGCCCCCGATTTGTGTACACTTTTCACAACCTGCGTTTTGTTTGTTGCCCCTCCCCATCTAGAGGGATCAGTTGTGACCCTTCAACTACCCCCCGCGGTGAACGATCAAGCGCGACGCTGGTGAGCGAGAGGGCGGAGCATGACAGCCCCCGTCCTGTAAGGGACCCTGCTTCGAGCATATTTTGTAGCATGTTGTCGCTAGTCTTGGTTAATCCCACTTGCGCTTGGAAGAAATGGAAGAATAAAGAGCAACCGACGGTGCGCTACACAATCAGGTGCATCACTTGATTTGGCTCCGGGTGGTGAAGCCGCTTTCAATAACTAAACACAAGAAACGCAGCCACTAGCTTGAGTACTTGCAATCAATGTGCTTGTGACTCAAGACCGGGGCTACCCAAGGCCTGACACCTGTACGACACCGAGCACCTTCCGTGATGCAGTCGTCAGTGCGGTGAATATGGTTCCACCTGAAAGCCCAAGCACGGCACTCACTCCTCAAATGGCGCTGACACTTGCTCGTCCACACGGCTGCGACATGGGACACCATGAAACAAGGGCCGCCCGCCCAAAAGCAATGTATCTGCAGCATTGCGCGGCATTACCACGCCGAAAGAGCTTTCTCTTTCGTTCGGGCGGCGCCAAGTTCTCCTCCACAAACCAAATTTTGACAACCCGCATCGTACTACTCCTCCGCGTGTTGAGAGCAAACAACGTGAAAACCATGAAGGTAGACTGGTACGCATCAAAGACCAACATGTTCAAGCCTACAGAGGTTTGCGACAGACCGCAAGGTACATGGGTGTGAAAGTCCCGGTGAGGCCGCCCTGCGCGCAGCCCATGCCCCCGGCCTGCAGCATGGCCTGCACTTTGTTCGTTCCCGCCGGTGCAAGATAAAACTTTCGACAGGCAGCGGGTGAGGGATCGGGAGGGGCGGGGGGGGGACACGGGACAGGTTCAGAACCTCAAAAGTCTCCCGCCAGAAGCATGCACGCGACACTGCTGTGGGACACTCTGGATGCAGGCTAGGTCACGCCTATCCTACCCAACCGCAAATGTGGAAAGAAAGGTCGTTCCTTAGGTACACAGGTCGACCAACTTCCTCAAGGGGGGGAAAGGGCCCGCACCAACACCCAGTCTGCCGAATAGTCACGCCCATAAATCAGCTCTCACCATCTCCATCACGTACAGGGCCGCTTTCGTCAGCCGCATCCCTAGCCAGTTGAACTGAAACCTTTGCGTGAAGACGTTCCAGCTAGGCGTGAGGGGTCGGTACCACGGGATTCCTCCCGGGTTGGGGTCGAGCGCGGCGTCCCTCGTCTCCAGGATCTCGAAGCCCGACGCCTTGAGGGCTGAGTCGACCTCCGGAGGGGTGATCATGTCAGGAAGCCCGTCCCCCTCCTGATACATAAAAACGAGGGACAGGATTTACATGCAGCCGAGTGTACCAAAATGTTTACCCAAGGCACGTGACAAACGATCGATCGAATGGGAGGGGGAGCGAGGTAAGACAGAGCGCACGAAAACACAGCAGTTGAGTCAGAAAAATCAGATGTTCACCCCGGCCTTCTTGTTTGATGCCAAGAGACCTATGTACACGACGTCATCCACCGCTACCACGAGATGGCATCGGGCGATGCCATGCTGCAGCAGTAGCGGCCCAGACATCACAACTTGAGAGAGACCGAACTTGCTCCGAGCACAAAGCAGTGCAAAGATCCAGGCAGAACGGCCCGCTGCCGGTCGGCCTTCCTTCGTCACCTCGATCTGCTTCTTGATCAACCGGTGCTTGTCATTACTGGCGTCAAACTTGTCCGTGAGGCACCACTCGTAACACGCGAACACGCATCCCGGCTTGAGCACGCGGTAGATCTCGCTGTACACGCCCTCCCTGCGTCGCGCCAGTCCAATTCATTTCGGGCCAAGTTAGATCAGTGATGGTTCTGACGGGACGATTCGCCTCCGCGTGTTTGATCCACTGTCTACGCTGTGGTGATTCGGGAGAGTTTGGCACTCAGCCCGAAGACACCCCAACAACCCAGTCACGCTAGTTCGGAAGTCGGCTCCTCTCCATCTTCTTGTACACATTCACATGGGTTGGGACTTGGTTGCCCGGATGCAAGACACGCACAGTACCACAACCGGATGTGCCCAGCCTGGTCCAATCCATCATACGGAGTAAAGAGTCCGAACCATGGCAAAACTACCGACGAGTTCGCTGTTAGTAGCAAATTGCCGTGTCCAGGGAATCAGTCGTGTGAAGCAAACGTCGTGCGTACCTCTGCGGCGCGTGGCAGGTGGCTTCGATGGCGTACACACCATCGAAAGAGTTATCCTCGAACGGCAACTTCATGAAATCCCCCTGGACACCAGGAGGGGACAAGAGACGAGAGGGGGGGAAGCAAGTGCCTATTCGCGAACGCACCCAGGCTTTGGCACAGCAATGCGTAGAGTCTGACACGTATCTCAAAACATATTTCCAGACGCTCTTGCGCACCCGCAAACAACAGCGGCCTACCACACCGTACACATAAAGAAGGAAATGCGGACCAAAGGCAATTGCAGTGGCCCTCAGACATGGACAAAATTTGCGGTACGGCATGCTCTCAGCTCCAATAAGCACTACTGCTGTAAGAGGAGAGATAAATTAGTAGAAAAGAGAGAAAGTCACCTGAATGGATCGGCACTGTTGGTCGATGCCCATCTTCTTGTTCATCTCGTTTCCTCTCTTCACCTGCCGTGTCCCGCAGGGAAGTAAACAGAAGCAAGGAGAGAGGCAAGGAAAAACAAGAGCTCCCGTCAAACCACACGCGCAATTGCTCGTTCACGGACAGGTGTAACGAGCGTGGCAGGCAGAAGGAGGATGGCGATACTGCCCTTCGACTATGCTCATTCGTACCGTGGCGAAGACCTCACAAGAGCGAGGCGCATGATGCTTAACATGAAGTGGATCGAGTGCATTCGTCAACATCCATCTATCAGCTCGAGATGTTACCATGCGGCGCCACGAAGGTCAATGTGTAAACACCGTGTTCTAGTTCAGGCGGGTACACAATGGGTCGCGGATGGAATACCTATACATTCTTGATAAGCGTATTCTTCGTGATGTGTGGCGCGTTTCTTTGATGCATATCCTTGATGCCCGCACCTGGTACTCGTTGATCGTAATTCCAGTAATGTCCGCGCCTGTGAACCGAGCGATGTTGCGGTACGGCCCACCGATGCCGCAGCCGCAGTCCAGGACCTTAGCGCCGCGGCTGACACCCAGCCGACCGCCCAGGTAGTACTCGTGTCGCTGAACAGACCGGTCAAAACGATCCATGTTTACATGTTTAGTGTCGGACGGAACAAGACTGGTAAAACATGCACGACAGCAGTAGTGTGGGTGGACGGATTTCTAAAGAGCGAAAAACGAAAGACATCGGCGACGCATCGGCGACGCACCAACGTCTCGCGCGAAAACGGTACTTGTATGTTTGAAGGCTGCGCCAGACACTATGAACCCAAGCAGTCTTCACGCCGGCGACCGCACGCGTACATTCGCCGGCCTTGCCATTAAACGACCGTCAAACACACACCCAAACACCATCGAGCTCCCACCGCCTTCACCATGGCTATGATTCCAACCACATTAACGAGTCACTGCAACAAACACGGCACCCTTTGGACAAGGGGCTGATGGACATGTCGTAACGGGCAGAACAATTCAAACAAGGAACAAGGAGCGATTCAGTCAACCATTCTCTAGGCATCATCTTTACAAGGTGCGCAACTGATACATGAACCACAGCGGCGGCTGCTATCGCCTCTACGGCTGCTGCCACTGCGGAGTCCCTCATCACAACGCAACACAAAAGCTATCCAAGACAAGCGGACGCAGACACGGTCTGACCATCGTCACGCCTCCCTCACCTCACCCTCTCGTCTATCCCTTCACACCCCTCGCCCCTCACCTTGATGGAGTCCCGGAAGCTCTCGTCGCGCCACCTGCTCGCAAAGTGGAACGAGCTTCCCCAGCCCCATTCATAGAACAGAGTAGCAAGCTCGTAGTACGCGTTTACCAGCTTGGCGTAGCTCCCCTCTCTCTCTTCCACGCTGAGTCATTTCGTTGTTCGCATCAAATAGCAATTGTGCCAGGAAATACACCGGCAGTCGGTGGGGTAGGGCAAAATCAAAAGCAAAGTGTCGGGGTGCTGACACTCATGCCAGCAATATCAGGAAGGCTATCGTGCTTCTTGGTGTTGTTGCATCACTGCGCGCTTGGCTATTCGTTTCTCTGTGTAAAGAGTGGTCGAAATGCGTCAGGCAGATTCCTCCCAGCGCGTCATCTTTCTGTTATGGTACTTGGACCCTTGGACTAAGATACCATCTGGGCGGGTATATCTTTTAGCAATACCCCGACCACCTGCCCAGATTCCTGTACTCCGACATAAGGCAGGTAACCAAGAATCCGGGCAGATGGTCGGGATGTTGCTAAAATTTATACTCACCCAGATGGTATCTTAGTCCAAGGGTCCAAGTACCATAACAAGGCACTTCGCCTTGAGTCATCCCCAGATATCAGTACATGCAAAGCCGATGGCAACGTGGACTAAAGCAACAACCAGTCCCTCCACCTAAGAGCAATCTCCTCACGAATCAAGCATCCAAGGAAACTATCCCCCTTCCTCCTTCTCTCCGGTTCGCAACAGTTGCTCCCCGTGGACGCTGTTAACAAACACTTGAGGGTGCTGTGAAAGGCTCGCTGGTGTGAGGATGCAATGGTCTTGGATATATATAAAGACTGCTGTTCATGCAGCAGATACGGTAGTGACCGGCGAACGAACTCCGCTTTTGGAGTGCCTCTCCTTACCTCGATTCGTTGTCGTCGTGGAGTCGGTTGTACTCCGTGATCCAGCTGTCTACCTTGATGCCTCTTCCCTTCTCCTGTCCGAAAAATCCGCGGATGAAAGTCCAAGTGACCTCAAGGGGGTCCGTGGCGTACACCAGCCGGCAGAAAACCTACCGTGGTGTAAAAGCAGTTATGGTGTTGCGATGCCACAAACACCATCCCGGAGAAAGAGGGGAGAGCAAGGCAAGGCCAGACCAGGCGACGCGCGGAGGAGACGGCGAGAGGAAGGTTTACAACACGCATTTGCGTTGAGAAATGTCTCGATATTCGCCGACGAAGTGATAGGTAGAGGAACGTCTTCACACCACTGCTGTCTACGTCTGTACAAATAGTTGTGGCCTGAAGTGACACATGGCACATGACACGTTATCGAATCGCCCCAAGGTGTGGGCGTAAGCTGTCAGTACGTGCACAAAGGAAAAGGCCGAGCTAAGATACGCATGGACGATCTATCTTCTGGGCAGAAAGGTGCTGCTGTTTAACGAGCCGTCATCACCCTCTACTCCCTCATTCTCTCTCCTCTTCCACACCTAGCATCAGAGATGGGATTCTTGTTCACTTCGCAACCCACACTCGTACAGCGATTACGCTGTTTCCTACGATAACTTGAAATAACAAAACTAAACAAAGTTGGTATGTTTGGTGCCTCATAGTGCCCCACATTGCTTCCCATGTTGCTCGCTTGGAACATGCCACCGAAACCTCCGTGAATACTACCATGTGTACGGATAACAGTAAGTCATGAGGGCACGCGTGACACTGCTGTAAAAAATACATCGGTGGTGCGGTCGGGTAAATCAGTGATGAGCGCAACGCATGCACACGATGAACCACCACCACCCTGGAAGAACTTCAAGACACACCCAAGAGGACGGATACTGCTGTGTCCTCTGATTTTTCCTACAGAATATCAAGACCAACACCTGGAAAGGGTTCAAGGAGGTCTAGCGTGTGTTTAATCCTGTCGGGCAAGCACCCGAAACTTGTCCTTGCAAAAGGCGCAGAAGGCTGGTCGCGGAAAGTGATGTACATGCCGCGGGAGCGGCAAAGGCGTGCGTCTTGTACTACACAGCACCTGCTGTTTGTGTACATAGCATCAACGATGGAAATCCCGCTGGCATTATCCCCCACGACCACTGCTGAACAGTTTATTCATGCATCTTAAATTTGATCACTATAGATAGGTCCCACACAAACCACCTACGAAATCCTTCCTCGGCAAGGAGGACAGGAGACGACAGACGAGGGACTTCCAGACAAAATTACAAAGCTGAGGGTGTGTCCCCAAGCATGTGTTCCGGATCGGAATCTCCAATATTTTCAAAAATCAAAAATCAACATCGAGTGCGGAACACCACCAGACAAGGAGGGGCAGAACACACCAAAAACGAAAGACACAGGCGGTGAACCTGGGACACCTCAGTAGCTGCTCTAGCTGCTAGTGGCGTGTTGTTTTCCCCGTTGAGACGCCGCAGGCTGGCGTCAACGGAACAATGACAGATCCAACAATTGCAAGCCATTCGCACCTTTCCAGAGGTGTGCAGGTTGAGAGGACACCAGCTACATGCATAGTGGGAAAAGCTTCAGAAAAGCGCATAATGTGCTCGATCAGTAGCCGCTGCAGAGTATGTTCGGCTGTGCCTCTTACCTTCAGGACAACCAGCGTCGAGCATGCCAGGGTGAGTACGGCATTCGCCAACACCAATGGAGGTTGATCAAGCGGTGATTCCAAGACCGAGTCCAGCGGTTTATCCTTCAGTTGTGCGTACAGCACAGCACTACTCACTACACAGAGGGCAAGAGTGGTGGCCATGGCTACAGCAGCACCCAAAGCAGAAGCCTAAGTACGGTTTCAGACACAGGACAGAGCTGAGCGTAGCTGAAGACTGGTGCAAATAGCCGCAAATCCGCCGCATCATTCTTCGCTCTTCTTTCCGTGCTTAATTATCCTTCCATCCCAGCTGCGTTTCCCCCCCAAAAAGTGAAGGATGGGCAATGGTGTGTGACATTAACAGTCATCTAAGTCTTCATTGTTTTTGTCTTATACCATTCATTGAGGATGGGCAGTGCTGCACGACTGAAAAAAACAACAAAACGGCGGAGGAACAAAGAATAACGCTTTACACGGAATTGCAGCGCGACCGGCGTACATTCACCCAACCAAGCCTATCTATATGAGTTATTTAAAACTCGAAAATTAACCTTAATTTGCTGGAGAACCAAAATTTTAGCTGAATTCCAGTTTTAAATCACAGGGGAAGGTAACCCAAATTAACCTTCATTTCTGGAAAAATGTAGCTTCAGGGCTCGAGAGCTCCGAAGCTACATTTCTGTTCCGGAAAACAGCCCCGGTGTTGGTTCCTCCAACATACCCGATCGATCACGCGTGTTGGCCCCCCCACGCGGCACTGGAGCCCGTATCTTATCGGGACTTGATCGGGCTGCCGCACGTTCAGCGGACAGCCGGTGAGGGTGTTGTGCGTCTGCATACCATGGCGTACTGTTACGAGAATCTTCGTATGCAGATGGACGCCACCAATCACCCGATGACAGGAGAAACACAACAACAGCAGCACCCGCCCCAAGAAACCCAACGAAGCGAGGTACAGCAGGGTGAGCGCCTTCGCTGCGAGGCGCGGCAGTCGCCATCGGTGGAACAGCAGCTTGGGCGTCCCGTGGCAGATGCGGTCGCAGAGAGGTTGCAGCATCAGCAGAGATGCTACCGTCGACGCCACCCCCTTCGCTGTTGCGCTCAGCAACCCCAGCAGGAGGAGGCTGGGAAGACCTCGATTCATCCGTGTGCAGCAGTGGTGCTGGTTGTGCCGTTGGTGGTAGCGAGTTCTTGACAGTCTCGCGTTTTACCACCCTCCCGAGATTTAAATCACCCGGGCATTACACCCAAATTTACCTTCCCCTGTTTCTGAACCAAAAAGTGGAGCGGACCTTCATTTCGAGTTTTAAATAACTCAATAGAGGCTAACAGCAGTAGATTATTCCAATAGCTGTCTGGGGAAGAACCAAGATATATTTGTCAAATTCCGTACTTTGTAGTTAGGCTTCAAACTTGTTGGCGCAACCCGCAGCACCTCCCCCCAATAAATGTGAGACTCGTATCTACGCGGCCGACCAACCTACACATTGGAGTATTGTTTCTCGGAGTATCAATACACACTACTAGCATTGATTGGTGTATCGAAAACGCGAGCATGGGCCTACACACGAGCACGGCACACAAGACCGGAGCCCCCGAGTTGCCCAAACCTATCAAGATCATGTCAGAACTGAAGGATACAACAAACATTTACATTAGGTACAAACGACACAGGCCCGAACGCACACAGCACCCCAATGGGTTTCAGACAGTTAGCCGATAAAATGCGAAGAACAAAATACCATGCCAACAAACAACGGACACCCAACGTGGCAGAAAAAAAAAAAAAACGTCCGTCCGTCTCCTTGCGCAACAAGGTACGATAATAGGCCGGGCGAAAACGCGCGCTCTAGCCGGTTTGCAAGCGTTCGGCTTCTGTTTCCGACGTTTGACATCTTGAACCCTCGGGTCGTCGTATTTGACGGATGGATTCATCCAAGTGAAGCACGGGCCTGTTTAACCAACAACGACGCGCGAAATGTGGCATTGAAACATGGGGGTAAACATAAATCAGACCACAGCAATCTTTCGGTAGGATGTGGAGATGTGATTTTTTGCAATAATGCCAACAATGACCTCCCCAACCCCAAGCTAACATAACAGTATCGCATGTGCGGGATGGGAGAGGAGAGGTTGCCGAGGATTGTATGGGAGGCGAAGTGGGCAAACAAAAAGAGGGGTAGACAACCCACGGAATGGGTCAAGGTTGTAGAGGACGTATGGAAGGGGCTCGACATCGACGAAGATGAAACGCTGGAAACGGAGGGTCTACAGGGGTTCAAGGAGAAGATATCTGTTGCTTGTGCCGAGAGAGAAGAACAGAATCTGAGGAAAGAATCCAAGGATAAGGAGGGTCTAGAAGTGTACGGAATAATGAAGAAAGGCATAGGGTTCAAGGATTACCTACATGGACCAATGGATGCAGGAACAAAGCTTAAGGTCAAATTCAGGACCGGGGACATAGGCCTTCGAGAACGTCGACGAAGACATAGGACGGTAGACGAGGAAGACGACGAGTTCAAATGTGATTGCGGCTTCGAATGCGAAGACCGTGTTCATGTAGTCGCGGAATGTCCGCTGTACAAGAAGGAGAGGGAAGTGTACGTGACTGAGCTGGGGAAAAAGATGGGACGTACAGGGAGATGTTTGAGGCATGGAATAGAGAGGAAAGGACGGTAGCTGTACTAGTGCATAGAGGCATAGATAGGAGGTGGGTTGAAAAGCGGGAAGGGATATCGTTAGGATAGACAGACTAGGGAAGACATTTTTGAGCCACCTTTGGCAAAGTAGAAAGGAACGATTGGCCATCGGTGATCGGTCCTGTGGGAACAATGCTCCATCCTCTCGAGGAAGCGTGGTCAATGGTCTAACCGCTAAGGCATGCAAAACATAAGAGTACGCCCCCCCGCCCCCCCCCAACCCCGAGCCAGATCTCTCAAGGGACGTTACATGCACCTGCCTGAAGAACTAGCCAGGTCTCAGTTCCAGTCCAGGCGTCGGTGACGAGATCCGCAGCGCCATCATCTGTGTCTCCGTCACTTCAGGCCGGGTCGACGCTCTTCTCACTCAACCCGTCAGATTCCCCATCGCTAGAGCCAGATTCACCCGAATCCAACTTCATTTATCAAATCGTCGAGTGCACCGACCGAACCATTGCTGTTCTCGTCCGACTCGGGGTCCTGCAGATCTACGTTCTTCGACTCCGCGGCCTCTCCGGAGGAAACGTCGTTGCTCGCGGCTGACCCGGGGGTTCCGGCAAATACGTCGTTCTGTTCCGCTCCGTGCGATTCCTTCTGCTTCATAGAGGCGATGAAGAGTGCCATGGCATTGGCAACACGCAAGGAATAGCAGCGCACTCAGCGTCCCGGCTCAGGAGGTCCTAGTCCTCTACGAACTTCGCGTGGAAATCTTCTCGGTGCTGAATTTGCGACGTGGTCGCCCACAAACCGTGCTCCGCCACAAAGTTGATCACCTCGCGACACGTACCCTTAGACTTTGCCCACTGAGTCGCTTTGATGTCGTGAGAACCCATGTGCCGACCACGTAAAATGGCCTTCACCACCACCGCACACATCACTAGAAGCCTACGATCCGTAGATCGCCTGTCGCGGTTAAGGCTGTCGATATGTTTGGCCTGTTCCTCGGATCGTGGCTCTGACGACATCGTGACTGCTCTTTGACTGACCTCGTTCCTCTTTTCTCCATCAACGTCCTCGCCCTCCCCACCGCCCGAGGTTGTAGGATGCCGTCCGTCTTGCTCTGCGATCTCCCACACCCAGGGCTTTCCAGGATCTTCGGTCTCTGATGCGGTGATCTCGCGATACAGCTCCATCTTCGTCATGCTTTGGTCTAATCCAACCAAGGCCGGAGGATACGCCGATAGTAGAGTTTCTCTCGGGGGCTTCACTTTCGTGGCCAAGTCATCGGCGTAGCGATGCTTCTCTTTGGTCCCGGGGGTGTTCTTAAGGGAAGGCTCACTCTCCACGTCGCCTCGAACAATTCTTCCAGCTTCTCGCACGACATACATCCTTGCGTCTGCGCCCTCCTTATCCTTCACGACTTGGTTCAGGATCGACTTGAGAGACTCGTGCTTTATCCGCTAGCTGGTCGGATGGTGACTGGGCGGGTGCGTTTCGGTGAGCAGCACGCAGCATGAAGTCCAGGAGGTACTCGTCCCGAATTGAGTTTAGGAGGAGGCAGAGCTCCCGCTCGCGTGTATCTCCCTTTGCTCCATCGTGACACACCAATCGTGAATTGCGCCTGGGCGCCGCGGCTATGCTGGTGAACAAGGCCCGGACGAGCTTTCTTGGGTATTTCCCTTATATCTCCTCCATATAAACCTTTGCGCGTTTAGCAGCTAGCCAATCGGCGACGTCCTGCCAGTACAGAATCTCACCTGAACAGAGGACTTCAACCACCTTCGCGCGCACCGTGTCCAACGGTTCTAGAGGGGTCGGCGCCCCCCTCCCCGATCCCCGATCCGTGTTCGCTGGGTGCTCTGGCTGTTTCTCGTACCTCTTCATGCCGTCCAACCGGTTCTGATAGCAACGGCCGCACCACCAAACGCCATCGCTCACTGCTGCACTCCCCGCCGCGACATGATCACCTGCAGCACTATGGGATACCACCTTACGCTACTTTTGCCCGATTTCCGGTAGTTACAATTTCCGCAAACGCGAAACTCTGCCTTCCTTTCTTCCTCGGCGAAAAAATGTAGGAAGCAGTCTGGGCGTTGGCAGAGGCAGTCCTAGCCGGGCATGAAGTCTCGCACGAGAGCAGGAGGCAGGATTGTCTCTCCTTGTGGCCACGCGACCACGAAGGTTACCGCTCGCCCTAGCCGGTCCCCGCGGAGGTGCGTGAAACCTTCGTCGTTCGGAGACCTGTGGCATGCCGAACATAGCTTGTCGTCGGCCGAGTGCACTACACTCCCGGGGCATTTGCTACACTCGGTGCCAGGTTTGTATGTAACCCATCCGCATTCCATACGCTCGCACGCCTTTTTTCGCTCTTTACCGGTTGGTTGGCTAACAGCACCGCTGGGGCAGAAAGTCCCCTACCCGCATTCCGCTTGCCTGGCTGATAACTGCCTTGTCGTGGGTTCCCGCCGTGACTCCTACGCCGAGAATCAACGGGGGGTTTCCCCCGGCCTCTAATTTTCGCCGTTCGTCTTCGTCAATCGCGCGATTTTTACGGGCCTGTGCCCCCCTCCTCGCCTCGCTTTGCTGCCTGTAGTAATCCTCTTCCGCGAGCTTGCTCTCAAGGTCGGGTAGTCTAGGTCACCACCCGTAGCACAAACAGAAGGACTCCTCCTGCGTTTCCTGCCCGACCGGGTCTTTCTCCCGTCCGTCGGACACGTGCACTGGAATCTCCCGCGTCGCGGTTTTTTCTCGGCGAAGGGGGTGCTCACCTCGGTGGTGAGGTGCGTGCCTTTCGTAAGCTGGCGAAGGGTTAATACTGGCTGAATACCCCCGCTTCCGGGTGTCCCAGAGCTCCCAGGCTAGTTACGAGGCGTAGCCGGTGACGTAGCCGGTCGACCTATGGGGCTGTTAACCCCACGAGCCTGTTTGCCCCGTCTACCTCTCGGACGGGTCATCTGGCAGCAGCTTGATCTATGCCGACCGTTATTCTATGCATTAAATACCTGGACAGGGTATAAAGCAACAAATACAGAATGTTAAGTGACACGTAGAGCTTACGCTGTGCACACATATCTTAGATCTGGACTCTTCGTTGTTTCTTGAACGCCATGCGTAAGATCTGTTGCTGTGTCGAACTCCGCAGTACATATTACTGATTCTGTAATGCAGCAACCTTTAATTCTATATGCACGGTCTGGAATGTACGTAGCTGTGCGTCCTGGGTCATGCTTGGCTCGTCATATTACTTGGGGTGGGGATGGTGTATCCAGTGGATGTACATGCGCAACATGCAAGAAGAGAGGATACTGTCGGACCCCCGCGTGGGCTCTCCTGAAATTTGGATTTTGAACACATCATGCTTATCCCCTGCGACACTGAATCGCCTCAGACCTTTTGCATTAGGTGGCAATGGATTCTAGGAACATGGCTGCAGCATTGTTAGTCTGCAAGACGCCAATCTCGCGCAGAGGTCGGTTCGCGTGTGAAGCTCCCTCCCTGATCTTGGAGCTGTTGTTGCAGTGTGGTACGCGCCTGCTGCAGTCCGACTTTCTCGGCCTACCATGCATGTCTGGACGTATAAAACATACCCTGCTGTGCTCTAGCATCGTGTGTACATAACGTTTTGAAAACTGGGCAGTTTAGCCTCTCGTTCGCCCTCTAAATCCGGTGCTGGGTGTGGAGGTCTGTTGCTGAGAGCGCGGCCCGATCAGAGGGGTTTCCACATGGGGCTCCTTTCCCGCTGGAAGCGTTTTTTCTCATACTAGACTACAGAAGAAGTAGGGGCCCCGGTTTAGCGACCGACCTCTCCCTTCTTCCCCTCGCTCCTCGACAAGCTTTTGCTTAGACATGGGTTGTAGTGAAGGGGGGGGTCTTTCTGGCGAGCAGGGCTAGACTCACCCTCAAGGGATGACCGAAACCTTCTTGCTGCTGCGCATATCCGCCGCGAGGCATGCGCGTGGTGGTGTAGTTGGGTCGGCACTGATGGGGT